>JAJHUR010109646.1:1094-25115 GCA_027495735.1 Lutjanus campechanus | reverse complement strand
ACTATCAATAATGAGCAATATTGACTGAACAAGCCGCACGTAGCTTGATCTTAGACTGACTGAACAGCCTCATAGAAATTATATTTTACAATTCTTCATATTTTATCATAACGAAATTCGTTAAGGCAAGTAATTCGGTGCTTTTAAAGTCATGATATTAAGCTGACACGGATCACTTACTTTGTTTGCAGTCAGACGTTACAGCGTCTCCGTCATAAGGCTGCACGGTGCGTGTCGCTGTGTTAGATGCAGTCGGCTTAATAAAGTCAGTGATCACAAATTAGAATTATATATTTATTTTAAAAACAACCTTTTATTCATCTATGTTTGGATTGGATTCTTCGGGAGATTTTAGCGTCTGAAATGCGTTTAGCACATTTCATTACCGCCAGCTGATGGAGGTAAATCCGTCCGTATTCGGCATCTCTGACAGAAGTAATTTGGAAAAGTATGAATCTGGTGCATTAAGGGTCAGAAGAGTTTGAATTCATGGTGCTTTGTTCTTATTAATCAATTAATTATAGCCGCAGTAAGCTCGCCGTCATGCGCGCGCGCGCGCACACACACAGGCCCGCTCTCATCTCTCTCTCTCTCTCTCTCCCTCCCTCTCTTAATTGTGCGCTCACCACAACCTCTGGTAATATCGCCAAGGGAAAAAAACTATCGTTGTTCATCCCTTCAATCGCCAATATACGATCGGATCGCCAATCGGCACAACCCTAACTGCCATGGTACTTTAAGGTAGCCTTGCATATATTGCAGCTAATGGTCTTTTGGTAAAGTATTTCCAGACCTTGGATACGAGTCGTGAGAGCCGCCTCAGCCATGTTACTTTCAGTCTTCTTTCTCTATTTTTTTTCGTCTCCTGTCTGCTGCTTGGCGCGCCTTGCATGTTGATGTCACACACACACACACACACACACACACCGGGCTTTTGAAAAAAAGAAAATAAAAAAGACGAATACTCGACTATCACACCCAGCGTCGAATAGTGGTTTTGGTAGTCGAATATTCGAATATTCGATTATTCGGTGAAACCCCTAGCTGTAACACAGCCAACTCTTTCATCTCATCTCATCTCATTGTAATTTTCGTTATCAATATTTTTTCATTTACATCGTCTTCATAATTTAGCAATGCTTAAGATTTTCATTGACAAAATTAACACTGACTGGGGGTCATTATGGTCCTTGACCTTTGGATGACCATGACCTTTGTATTTAACTATCACGTGTTGAAGTAGAGTAGGGTTCAATTAATTGCAAGGTTTCTTTTATTAAATTTCATGCGCATTAATTGATCATTTTGCATTTTAATCCTCTCAATTTGTAAGCTTGATTCAAACCTGACAATAAATTAATCCATTATGGTCAACCACATTTGGTTACAACATACAGTAATCTTAACTCACTTTGCTGTACATCATTGTTCTTTTCTCTCCAGTGCATTTGTTTAATTAGAGTTCTGAACAGCAATGAAGTCATACAGTACAGGTATACTATTATATGAATGTTAAATGTCGGATTCAGCTCTTTCTGGCTCCTGCAGCGAGGAGAGAATAGGGGTTACTGGGAAAATGGTCGACGGAAAGAGGAAAATGATGGGCAAGATGAAGCAGGGGTGAGCAAGTCAAAGAAATACATTTCCCCTCCTGCTGAGAGCTCCAGTCCGTGCACAAATGAGAGCTTACCTGAATAAGACCAATAGGGGTCACCAGCTGCCCTCCTCTCCCTCATTACGCCTGTGCTCCCATGGTGCCCGTCTCCAGCATGGTGAGGTTGGCCACCCGATGCAACTGTGGGAGGCAGAGACAGAGGTAAGAAAATCAGCAGAGGGAAGAAAAGTTTAATTTGCAGCCTGAACAAATAAACAAATATAGCAACTTATCCAGTCTATTTAAAATATCGTTAAAAAACATGGCAACATAGTGAAAGATTTATAAACAAACTAAAAAAAAAAAAAAGATTCTCTTTAAATTTTGTTTAATGAATACAAAGTCCAATCTCCCTAGGGATTCAGTTCGTGTTTTGTAGACACATAAGATTCAGGTCGGATGCCAGGGTTTAGTGCCAATGCAGAAGGAAGTGTGCCTTTAATGCAGCTTAGCAAAATGTGAGGGTATGAAGGGTTAGGGTGACGGATGAGTGTCTAATGTCACCAATTACGGCATTGCAGACTGAGGTTTCATCCCATGTCTCATAGGACCTGGCAATTACTCAATATTTTGTTTTATCAGCTTCCAAAATGAGTTCTTTAAGGTCCCGTTGTACACGTGTTTCATGACATGCATCACAGTGGAGCAGAGATCATTGCTCTGAACCAACAGTTTGCATGTTTTATTTGCAGTTCTGCTAACTGATGTGCTGATATAGCCTATATTGATTATGGAAAAATGGTCTTCCTAATATTGCGATATATAGTTCACCCCAAAATAAAATTCATATTGTTATTTTTCCTCTGGCCTGTAGTGCTGTTTATCCAGCTAGACGTTTATGAAATTATTTGCCTTTACCCACCTAAGTCATTATATGCACATTACTGATGATTATTAATCAAAAATCTATAGCCCTCTCTACAATGTTGTTGCAATATCGATAGACGCATTTGGTCAAAAATATTATGATATATGATTTTGTCCAGATCGCCCAGCCCTATTAGGCACTTTAATCGACAGCAAAGCGTAATATTCTATAAGATCATGTTTGCTCTATAAGATGATTTATGGTATATTATTTTCAATAAAATTTGAATATCAAGATAAACATTGTATATCCTGGCATAGCCTAAAAATATTAAGATATTATTTTTAAGACATATTGCCCAGCCCTAGTAAGCACCACTTACTTCCTACCACATGAAACTTCTCTTTTTTGACACTTTGAGCACCACAAGCCAGTATAAATATATAAACTATCAAAGATTCCAGCTACAGTACCTCTATGCTTGACTTTAACAGCAACATTCTCCCAAATTGTAGTTGTTGCAGCTCCTCTCAGGACTGTTAACTCCCAGTGCTGACTGACTGAAACATTTACCAAGAATAATTTAACAAGAATAATTTTTACCCAGTATATTCAGGTCCCTCTGTCAACCTGGCTATTCTGACAAATTCTAGTTTCCTGAACGTCTTAGCCTCACAAACTGAACTGGTGAAAACAGAAGCAGGAGCAACAGTGGTGACTTTATGTACCACAAAACAAACAAACAAAAAAAACCTTGCTTTCAGCCCAGGTGCCATCATTTGACACAAAGCCTTAATGGGTGGTAATGATCATCACCATCAGGGTTCTGCACAAAACAAGAGGAGCATCTCCTGCAGCCCCTGTGATGCTTCTTGCTCTCTTACAGCTACAATCAATCAAATCCTTAACAGCAGCAGCTGGCCTGGGAAAAAAATGAATAGACTGGACGTTCAATATGTTTGCAATATATGTACGGATATAATAATGACACAACAGCCTCCCTGCTAAGCTTCGATGTGAAAACTTAATTTAGTAAAATGCAGACAGCCTATGTTACCCAGAGTGCAGACAATCAGTCCCATGTCTTCTGGGCACAAATGTCTCTTTAGCTTCTTGGGGAAAATTGCCCGAAAGAAATCAAACATTGTCAACAGAATTACAGTGAACGCTGGAGGCACAAATTGTCCTTAAGCACACACACTCTCTAGAGCATGTATAGTCCCAGACTTGCAATAATCAAACTCATTGGGGAAAACATGCCCTCGCAACGGATGCAGCCTGTGCCTGCAGAGAAGAGAATGTCTAGCTGAAGCCATTGTCAATCAGGTGCACAGGCAAAACAAGAGAGTTTTGTGTTGCTTTAAGCAGTCAAAACCCACTGTGGCATTCAAAACCTGGAGACGTATTGGCTAATATTGGTTCCCTGTTGCTAGAAGGATGCAAACAATTGAGTACGCAGATTGTTTCTGTGTAAAAGGGAATGGCAGGAAAAACTAAAACAAAAGCAGAGATGACAATCTGCCAGACTCAAAATGGAGGCAGAAATCACTGCTCCGTGCTGCATTTCAGCTTTTGAATCCGTTTAGATTTACTGGAGGTTTTTTTTTGTTACACATTCTGCTCATTACTGTGTTCAGAGTTTTAAAACTCTTCACACAGTTTCTTTTACAAACATGCAGCTTGGCACAAAAGTTAATATCACATCCAAAATGCACTAAAACCACCAGAACAGTCTGTTCATGAGTTTTTCTCAGCATCAGTTCATTCTAACACAACATTAGCAAAGGAACGGGAACATCTTAGCATTGAGAATATAACCACCAAAAACAGAGACACCAGGTAGGGTCGCACATTTAATCTAAATACAATTGAAATCGTAATATGTCAATATCAAAATAACAGAAGTACTATAGTACTGCAGAGAACATGATTTTTTTTTTTTAACCACATCAAGCAGCCCTAACAATGCGTTGCCGTACATAAAACTACAGCCATTTTGGCACCATACTACAAATAGGCTATATTTAGGCTTTTCACAGGAGGGCTGGGTGACATTACTTATACATATCTTGATATATTTAGACTATTCTAGGATATATGATATATATATATATATATTAATATACACATTTTCTCTAAAATAATATATTGGTAATTGGACAAAATTAAATAGGACAATATTTTGTAACAAAGGCCTCATTATTGACATGTATCGCAACAATCTTGTCGTACTATTAGTGCTTTCACAAAACATTAACACAATGAGATTTTTTTAATCATCAGTAAAGTGGATATAATAACTAAATGTGTAAAGGCAAATAATAGAAGAGCTAGAACAGTCTGATAGGTTTAGAGAATAACATCACTTTTAATGTAATGCAGCCTTTCACACCAGGATAAGACATGATATCACGATATAAGGATATTCAAAATCTAAGATGACATCTTGTGTCTTATCACAATATAAAACAGATATATTATTGATATACTACCCAGTCCTATAACATAGAATTATCTACCATTATACACACAGATTTTTTAACCATTTTTGATTAATTTTATAAGAAAAAAATGAAAATTCTCTGATTTTAGCTTCTCAAACGTTTTGGGTTTTTTTGTTCACATTTCTTTAGTCCTCTATGACAGTAAACTGCCTAGGACTGTTTTTCCTTTCTGCTGTAGTATCAAGAGAGGTTTTAGTATCATTTTTTAATACTATTATTGCATTGATGTTCAAAATTTTGGTATCCTGACAATCCTAATACAAATATTACATGATTTGCAAAGCATTATCTACCAGTATAGATACGGATTATGCTTGGTTTATGGATTTTCCCACAAGATTACTCATGTTCCACATTACTATGGTATACATGCAATGCTGCTTCATGACACAGTTACTACAATAACTGCTGTATATCACACATGATAGCAGTCTCATGAGGTTAAAGGTAACTTAGGAACAACTGCAGAACTCCCTGGACTCACCGAAGCCAAACCACCTTTACATAGCAAGTTGTAATGGCTTGATCAGCATCTGCACACATCAAATACAAACACACACACACAGAGAGAGACACACACACACACACACAAACACACACACACACACACATCTCCAGCCACTTAAGACAAGCTCAGCTCTTACTAATAGTTGCATCATTACCGGGGATTAATTAAACTAAGCACTACATCAAGCCAAGTCTTTCATTGCACTTAAAGACAGCGCATTGCTGTCTCCACTATGGTATGAACCACTTACACAGTGCTTTCCAAATCAAATTCATTGCTCGCAGGGAGGTCAAAGAGGCTACATGGGTGAAGTCATAAATAGCAGCTTTGTTATCATCATCACATGTATCGATTCACTGCGGGGAAACACGGGTTAAACATGAAGTGTGAAAATGGAGAGGGAGGGAGCCTCTGTGGCACAGACTTGGAGCATATTTGGAGGCAGGTTGTGAAACAGGAGGGCTACACCGTCTTTGATCAGAGAGCATAGGAGACAGCACCATGTCAACAGTTTACACTCATCCATGTCAGCCGTCCCCTGTGGGCAAAGGATTAAAGCCACAGCATCTCTGATAGAGCCGAGCAGACAACAGTGTGTGTGCCGGGCCTGAAGGAGGCTGAGGAGAGCCGTGCTGTACTCAGACGTTCATAAATCTTAAATCTAGAAAACACAAGTGCATAGCAATTATGTAGGTTAACCGCTAATTTAAATGAGATGTTCTATACGGAGAGTTTGGCCTAAGAGGTATTTTTACATTTAAGCTTTGTGGAATTTTGCCTAATTTTCCACATCTGAGAGTTTTTTTTAGGAAGCTCAGAGGAAATAAACGGCTTCAAAAAGCACCTACAGAATAACACCTTGTACAATATCTAGGCATACAAAATCATTTTCCCTTTTTTTCATTGCCCTGAGGGCAGTTAAATCATCTACACCACCATTAAGCCCTGCTATTTGTTCCATAATATCACTCTCAACAACAAGCCTAGAGCCCCTGAGAGCCCTTGAAAAACAGCAGCCTAACAACAACCACAGGAGCGTTTAACGTGCATTAGTCATCGGGGGCCGGAGTTAAAATATCAATCTCATCACCAACATAAGCGTCAGGTATGTGAAGGACAGCCGGGCCAGCACGTCCATGTCACCGGGAGGATTATTTGGGAATGGATTAAGCTCTCAAATGCATCCTGAGCAACAATGTCCATGTAATTTGGGTAAACAAAGAGTACCAGAGTGATGGTGTATGTGAGGAGGTGATAAGCAAAATAAACATCTAAATTATACATGATGTGCAGTTATTAAGGTGTTTTAGGCTCACAGTCGCTAGGGATGGTAGATTTTAGTCATTTTTACCAACAGATTGTGTAATCACTTAATATAGTCAGTTCTAGATTCATTAAACATGACACACGACCAAAATACATCAAATAAAATGAATACAAATATTTTTTAGGTCTCTGTCCTAATTGTGTGGTACCACTTTCTGAAAGAAAATGCATGCATGCATGACAATGTAAAAACACCCTCATTCTATTCCACCGAAATATCCTATTACCTATACACAGAAACAGAGTCAGGTGTGATAACAATTTGATTCCACTCGCAAATGTGATTCATGCGAAAAGTGAACAACTCTCACTGCACAGCAAAACCGCATCAAACGGCAATAGATGGTTAATGAAACGCTGAAAATGGAAAATGGAACACTAGAAATACAACACTATGCCTAAAAATAGAACAATAGGCCTGTTTTCATGATATCCAGTGGTTTTGAAAAACTGGCAAGGCCACATGTTCAGAGAGGACAGTCAGATGTGCAGATCAGAGGCTGAGTTCATCCCCACCTTCAGGCTCACCAGAGATGGTGTGGTATCATTCATTTACATGTAATAATTTACATGTAATCAATTAGTAGACAATTATTTCACCCAAAAGAAATATTAAGAACTTGTGTCATTATATTTCAATCATGATCCTGAAAAACAAGATGCACATAAGAACAATGACAATTAAAATTAATCTAATGTCCACCCTATTTAATAGATAAACAAATGCCTGGACCATAAATTCATAAAGATTGCTAGGTCACACATTAATTTAATCACTGTGTCAACTCTTTTCCCTTAACTGGAAAATCAGTACTTTTAATTAAGTGCTTGACTTAGAAATTAAAATGGCCATGACTTGGATTTATTTATCAGTAGAGTCAAGATGCAGTTATGATAATCACTGGTAAATGTATTTTTGCCTCTATGTGGGGCAAGGAAAATAATTGAAAAAAATTACAGACTGCAACAGTCACATACTGTTGTGTCTTTGTCTAAACACACTTGATGACGACAGGTAAATCACAGGCCCAATGCATGATTGTGAACAACTTGTTCTCCAGGTGAACCCAGGCTTTGACCGGGCGCAGCAGTTCATTGCAATGCGCCAACGCACCTTATGCAAATTAATGTATTTCCATAATCAATTATGTTGAAAATTGCCCCACCCCTGGTAATAACTACTGTAAAAAAAAATAAAGATTAATTAGGCTCATACACAAGGAGCCATCAATTAATCTAATATATTTAACCATCCTCAGACAGCATTTGACTTTAAGGGATAAAACTGTTGATATTCTATGTTTTATTTTCATCAGCATCTCTCAATGCTTTCATTCTTTCCTGGCTGAAGACAGAAATATTTAAAAACAGGTCTTAAATATACAAAAAGGCTAAATAACTTCCTAAAACATCTGGGCACTGTCATTTTTTAGCAAACATTACTCAACCGCAGGCGTAGCTAGTGTAACAGTGTTGGGGTCTATTTTCAGCCATGAGTGTTAGAGAATAATTACCGTAGCAGGATGGTGTATGAGGAACTGACACAATAAGAAAGCCCGTGTTAATGGCAATATAGGAACAATGTCACAAAGGAACAACAGTGTGTCTCAGTAATGTGTTTTTACACACGTTTGGACAGAAATTGAGATTAACGGCACAGAGGAATAAGCCATATTAGGCTTTGGATCAATTCATTATTGGTTTTGGTGTTCTCATGGGATTTGTTGACCTCTACAAAATAAAGAATGTCAACATCTTTTGAAGGCAACAGGATAATCATAGTATTCTGTGTATTATACACACTTTTATAACATCTTTAACTGGGAATGAAGCACAGCAGCGCAACAGCTGAAGTCCCTATTAGCCACACACCACTGGTGTTACTTTGTGTTGTTAAAAGCCATTATCACCAAGGAAAGTTCAGTTTATTTAAACTTAATTATCAAGTGAAAGACAACTTAGCTCGCCTACACTCTTTTAGCGACGTATTATGTGTCCTGACACTACTTCACCAGTCAAACCAGATGCTCAAAATAATTTTAAAAAAAAGTGAAAAATAACTCAGCAACACTAACCTCCTCCTTTAAGTGTTTCACCACATCACTTTCAGATGCCTAATGAAGGCGATGTGGCAAAACGTGTGTTTGAATAAAGCGAATACTTTTCCAACACGTCAGTCAGCATATTTTTTTTCTTTCACATTCTTCTCCAGCGGCAGCCTGCTTTACATTCAGATAGTTACATACATACACACACAGACACTTCGACAGTCATTATTGAGGGCGAGGGAAGCACATCTCATTCACTTCACCCCCATCCCCATTTTCTCAGCTTGTCCTTTAATTAGAGGGAGAGCAACGGCATATCATTAAATGTACTAATTAGACAAACTACAGCTTAAACAACTTTTACATTATTCCATCGTACTAAACAGACGTGAGCTGCGCTTTTCACAGGCATCAGGAGTGTATAAAAAGGGCAGACTCTTGGTGCAAAATTGCTATGTATATAAGGAACAAATGTGCATGTGGAGGGAGACAGCTGCTGTCTGTACAGTCTCATCTGCAATGCATGGAGTCAACTGTCAAACGTAAGGACATCTGCTGAGCTTTCCATTTAGGTGAATCACTAATTAGAGCCAGACAGGTATATATTGGTCGGTTGATATTATCACTTCGATATTGGCCTAACACAACTATATCTGTCTATATAGGTGTGGGCATATAGGTGTGTCCAATATTTTTTATGGAATACAATTCAGATTGTTTTTATTTATTTATTTATTTTTAGTTTTTAGAAGAGCCCGACCGATATATCAGTTGACCATTATTATCAGTCCGATACTGGCCTGTTACAGCTGGGGCCTCATTTATAAAACAGACTCAGAATTAAAGCATCATGTGAGCAGAAAACCATGTATAAGTAGTTATTGGAGCTGCATACTATTTTATAATCGATCAATTAATTTGAGTCATTTTTATAAGAAAAAGAAAGTCAAAATTCTCTGATTTCAGCTTCTTAAATGTGAATATTTCCTGCTTTCTTTACTATTCTATGACAGTCAACTGAATATCATTGTGGGTGAAACCAGACATTTGATGATGTCATCTTGAGTTTTGGCAAACAACATTTTTGATCAACATTTTTCACAATTTTCTGATATTTTACAGACCAAATAACTATTAATCAAGAAAATAATCGACCGATTAATTGACTATGAAAATAATCATGAGTTGCAACCCTAGTAGTTATTTCTAAAACCTTACTTTACTTACTTATCTCAAAGCAAAATCTAGACTTGACTTAAGTGATTTTCCTGCTGGATTTGCTGGGGTATTGCGGTCTGGGACACAAATTCACAGAAGCCTGTGGTGAACTTTGTAATAGCTTTATGAACAATGTGAGGAATTGTCAATTAAAAGTGTGAAAATTTAATAGCAACACACTCCCGAGCCACATGTTTGACTTTGTTTGTCAACCCACTATTTAGTCCAACGAACAATACGTGTTGTCTGGCTTCAATCTCCTCTACCATGACCGTGATCTCGTCTTCCAAAAGGTTTACTTTGCTCTTTTGGTCCTTGGCTGTTCCCAACTAAACCCTCATCTGTACTAAATATGAGGGGAAATCACTGATTGTAAGGCAGGGCCCATCAATTTTAAGTTAATTTGAGATTTATAGATCACAGATACATAAGTTACAAATTTTCTTCTCAGAACTTCTGTAAGCAATGTTTTTATATGGTCAATATCTTTTATGAATTAAACACAAGCATAACAGTGGAAACGGTCTAATGACTAAGATCATATACAAATATAAGTACATTTTTAAAAATGAGGCCCCTGGTCTATATTAGCATGCGTGTTATCTGACATGCATGTATATAAAAACTTTTTTTGACAGAACACATTTTATTTGTTAAATTTATATGCATATATTTGATCCTTTTTCTTTATTCAGGTTTAAAATAAATATTTTACTTTATTTGTGTTTTTTTTTAATATTCATAGTTATTTATAATTCCTACGAAATATTGGTGAAAGTTTACTGTTTCAGTGCCCTATATCATTTTGGGTAATAAAGTTTAATGTTAAACTGTGAAATATCCTGCCTCCATGAAGCTCTATTGTGGGATCATTGCAAAAATGTGTTTAAAGTGAATAACCCACTCAATATGTACTCACCACTATGCCGATGTGATGACGGGTGAAGATCTTCAGTTCACAAAACAATCCTGGAGTTTCAGCAGAAAACAGGGTAGCAGCCTCATCCAGTACAATGGCAGTGAACGGTGGCCACGGATAAAACGTTAAAAAAAGAACACAAAACAAACACAAAATGTCTCCATCCTGCTTGTGTGGTGTAATCCAAGTGTCCGCGAGCCGCGACATTAAAAATTAACTGCAAAAGACACCTTTTACGCCATGTTTTTAGCTGAAATGTCAACTGTAGCATGTAGCCGGTAGGATGTAAACATGGCGGCGATCTGGAGACAGGATGGAGACATTTTGTGTTTGTGTTCTTTTTTTAACGTTTTATCCGTGGTCACCATTCACTGCCATTGATGATGAGGCTGCTACCCTGTTTCTCCTAAAACTCCAGGATTGTTTTGTGAACTGAAGACCTTCACCCATCATCACATCGGCATGGTGGTGAGTACATACTGAGTGGCTTATTCTCACAAAGTGGAATATCACTTTAAGTATATATCCTATCTGTATAGAGAATATCGGCCCATATATTGATATAGGATTTGTTTTACTCCTAAATATCTGTATCAGCCTGAAAAATCTAGTATTGGTCAGACTATTACTACTAAGTGGTTTAAAAACAAATACAGCTTTCAAATGTGCTTGTGCTTTATTTTAAAATGTCAAATATCTGACTCAGTCTGCAGTTGGTGGAACTTTACATCGCTACCAGTACAAGTCACAGTGTTAAAACAAGGTCGGGGGTTTCCTGTGTGAGGCAGAGCTGCAGCACAGAAAGTGGGTAAGTGGAGCTTGATCATGAGAGCGCATGTGTTTCTCATTCCTCGGGAAGTGGGCGACGTGGCTAAGATATCCCCGGAAGTGTTCGAGTCACACCAAGGACCTCAGGAACATGAGATCTGCCAAGATCAGCCAAAGATACGGCACGGAGGGAGCTGGGGCTAAAACATCACGCTCAGAAATAATAAAACAACAGCTCAAATCCCAATGCAGATATTTAGGCCTACACAGCTAAAAGCGAACAAGCTGTTTCAGCAAACAGGGCATCAGCACCCTTGAGCCAAAGAAATGTAGCCATATTACAGTAAAATTAAGCCCATTACTTTAGAGTTAACATTATTCCTTGACTGACTCAATGAAAAATAGAGCTAAAATAAAAAATAAAAAATCCAAAAAACTAATTTAAAAATTTCCCCCTGACAGCTTTTTGTGTGTATGAGCATGTCTGTGTGCGTGTCAAGACCTGTCTGGCTTTTTGTTCATCATGTTAATTGACAGCAGGTGCTACTGCACATTCAACACCACTGAGATGAGATGTTTTTGTCAATGCCATGCGGGGCGCTGAAAGCCTAAAATACAGCTTCGTAGTGAGATATAGAGACAAGCAGAAACAGTGAAGTGACAGAAACTCAACCTCAACGTTTAAATAAGTCCAAAATTTAGTCAAGAACGCACACAGAACCATACACACTTGTAGGTAATGTGTGCAATATGGTCTTGGACCTCCTCCCAAACAGAAAATATTTTTGTTTGTGTTTCATTAGGGATCTTGAACAACAAAGCCAGCAGAATAGGAGGAAGGGCAAAGGAGGCATACTCGACTTTTCTCATTATGCAACACTTGCTCTGCAGTCTTTTCTCAAAAACTTATCTGGTGAGAAGTGGATGAGGCCATCTCATTATAATCAAATCCAAACGTGTCACCAACTCTCAGTTCATCCACTCTCAGTTTAGACACCTGCATTCCTGTTTTTCTCCTCTTAAAAAAGGTATATAGTGAAGATTCGTATTATCTGTGCTATAATATTACAGGAGTCAGGAGGTGATGAGGCCTGAGCAGTGCAATGCGTCATGTGTTACACTGTTCTTCAACCTTTTACTACAAGGAATAAGTGAGAAACACAGTACATCAAATGTCAGACTTTGATAGAGCATGTGGGCGAAAAGGTCTAGATGAAAGTCTCCAGTGTATTCAGTCTTCCTTGAATAGAAAAAAGAAAGAAAAGAAAAAAAAATACACATCCTGGCATTTATTCTCTATTCATAAGAAGCCGGTAAAGAACTATTGTTCTATTGTCTGACCAAAAGTGACTCTTTTATGAATTAAAAAAGGCATGACTTCCTGTGGAGAACTGTCTACAGAAGAAATATGTAAGTCCCTAGCGTTCAAAATGAGCACTACAGTCCAAATAGTGAATTGGAGCCATTCACAATATGTCAAGTAGGTTGAATCCCTTTTTTATTACACAATCTATGGTTGAAGTGAGTTGTTCCCTTTGACACCTCCTCCCCAGAGTCAAGACTCAGGCAGTTTACCTGCAGCCTGCACAGACACTGAACAGGAATGCAAGACGAACACAACCAGGGCTGCGCACCAGTTCCTGAATGATACTTTTTTCAATACCAGACCCATTTATTATGCCATTTGACTTTGCTGATTACACATTGTTTGGATTGGAAATTGGTATCGAAATACAGGGCCTTTTTTGATATTTGGCAGCATTTAAGCAATTCCGTTGCTGCCATAAAAGTGAAGTTTGATACCCAGCTCTAAGCGCACATTGTAATTTGACAATAACAAGCAACGGTGAGTCTTCCAGTATAAGCTGATCAGCTGTTATAACAATATGTATAACAATATATCATGAATGACACAATATGGCACACCCCTAATTTAGTACAGATATATTACATATTTCTCTTTTAACATAACCTCTCGCATACAGGCTGAACTGACAGAAAATGGCTACTCCTCAAAAACGGTGAAATTACACAGTAAATTTGATATTGTGTCAATCTACTGTCGAGTGTGCTTCCAGGGTAACGCTGGTACATTGAATTAAGTGCATTAAATAGCTGGCGCGCTGGCTGATTGAGTGCATCAGGGGCTCTGATGAAAACCATTAACAAGATTAAACAAATTCAGGGCTAGTGACCTCTTTACCAGACCAGCTATAGCTTGTTCCCTGCACAGGCTATGATAAACAATCCTCAAACGTGTCTCCACACACGGTGGCAGGACTGTACACAACAGCTCTGACAGTGTCAGGAAAATTTACTGTGTAAAGTGAGGTTTTCAATTTTCAATATGTGGCAATTGGATCGCTTAAGTGCCGAGAGCTTATGAGGTCATTCCTCAGGACACGGTGTGCAGCCACGCATGAATTGTCTAGTTATTGATTCTGAAATAAATTCCGCTGCCTCCGGTGGATACATTACACTCCTCACACATTACTGGTGTTCATGAATGGTGATGGTTGATTACTGGCCATGTAAATGGGTGCATCTAACTCAACAGGTAGAGCGTGACACTGATGCCGCCAGGCTAGTGATTTGATCACAGCTCGAGAGAAACAGGCTAAAAATGTACATTGTTGCGGCTGCAGTACGGTGATTTAGAGAGAAGCATCTGCAAAATGCAAGTTGTAAAATACCACTATAATAAAGCTGCAAATTCAAGAAAAATATGTGGAGTCAAACACCTTTGGAAATGTGGTTTTGTAGAAAACATCTGCCTAGTGCTTATGAAAAATACCTAACCTGCAGCTCAATGGCCAAATGACTCAATGTTATCCATAAATAATACCACTGCACAAGGACTTAGTATGCATCACTTCCAAACAGGCTCTTCATGCCTGCCTGGGGCCATACAAGCAGTGAGACCTCTTCCCTTCCTCTTTAAATGCTTTTTGATGTTGGACTCTAATCAATACTTGAAGGCTGAATTTAGAAACGATAAATAAAACCATGAAGAGCAATGTACTTGATACCTCTGTAACAGCCTCTTTAGCAGCCACACTAGCCTGTACAGTTTACTGTATGCAATGTATTCTTTCTTAGTGCTCTTTTTTTTTTAGGTTTGTTTATTTATTTAATTATTTTTAAGTATTAAAAATACCAGAGAAAGTTTATCATTTCAGTGCCTTGATAACATTTTGTATTTTTAGTATATATATATATATATAAGGTCTCATATATCAAACATATGCTGATACCAATTGACCAATATAGCTGTGATAGGCCAATACCAGTTGCCCGATATATCAGCCTGGCTCTACCAGAAACAAGACCATTGTTTCATGTGACTGCTACAATATAAATTGGATATTGGTAGTGTATTTACTGTGTGCTGGCTCTATGCTTCCCTTGCCTCAAAATCAAATGACAGATTTACCTATACTTATAGTATATACTTATATATACTTATATCTTAATTTAAATTAAAATGTAAATTTCTTTTACACGTTAAGTTGATATTTTTCCTGTGGAGGTCACGCACACTGAAGCTGTAAGTATTCTTAGCATGATGAATTCATTATCTACTGTCAGGTTTTAATATCATTACAATCTCCCCCAAAATAGCAGGCTGAAATGTAATTCTAAGTTGGAGAAAATGAAATAATTTCTTTTTCACACCAAGATACTGTCAGTCTCCTGCAGTTCCTCTGATCCCCACTGTTACTTCTTAAGAAACTAAAATTACAGTATTTGTTTCCAACTGGTCAGACTGATTAATTTAGCTCTAAACTGAATAATTTCTAACATTTTCTGAGGTGCACACACACACACACACACACACACACACACACACACACACACACACACACATATATGTACATACATACAAGTTTGAAGGTTTCAGATTTATCATTTCCTCAAAAACAAATAAAATCTAATTAGTGTATTTCTCAACTCTGTATATTACAGACAGAAAAAGAAACATCACACTTGGATAGGTCCATGGTTTCATAGTGGTGGTCCAAACAATATGACCATGCTCCTGAGGTATTGTGATGCAAGAAATCTATTGGCATGTCACAATAAGATGGCTGCTAATTAGCCAGCAGGGATTACAAGACAATTACAGTGCCCATCATCTATGCCAACATATAACTCGTGACAAATGAGGACATCTGCTCGGACCACAACTCCTCCATACTCACATTCATGTTTGGCCTTACTGCCTGGTGGGTTTGTGTCAAGATATGAAAGTGTATACCACTCTGGTGCGTCAACAGCAAACTCTATGAATAGACAACTTCACAATTTCACATCAAAACTTATTGAAGCCACCTTGGCACCGATTTCATCACCTACATGTAATCAAACTTGCAGCAAAACAAATTCAAGGCTAATAAAAATGAGATCTAATGCATACAGGACTAGGAGCAAACAAAGCCTGAAAAACAGCATTCAATTGAGCAGTACTTGGCTGTGATTCAAGGTAATGATTCTAATCAAGCAAGAAACAACACTGCTGAGTGGTGGAGCCAATATGCAGGAGCATTTAGCTTCAATTCTTATGGCCCCGACATATGCTGGAAAATACAAGACCACATTTTTACTGAATTCAAAAGGAAAAATTAATTGTTCGAGTCGTTTAAAAAGCAAAAACGCCAAACATTCTCCAACACCTGCTTCTCAATTGTGAAGATTTGTTGCTTTTTCTGTTTCATATCAGTTTTAACTGGATACATTAATATTTCAGACCACCGCTTGTAGAAAATTTGAAGACGCCATTTTGGTCACTGGTATATTTGTATTAAAGCGATATTCCATCCTGCGAGAATAACCCACTCAGTATGTACTCACCACTATACCGATGTGATGATAAGTGATCTTCAGTTCACAAAACAATCCTGGAGTTTTAGGAGAAACAGGGTAGCAGCCTCTTCCAGTACAATGGCAGTGAACTGTGACCACGGATAAAACGTTAAAAAATAGCACACAAAACAAACACAAAATGTCTCCATCCTGCTTGTGTGGTGTGATCCAAGTGTCCACTAGCTGCGACATTAAAAATTAACCGCAAAAGACGCCATTTTCGCCATGTTCTTAGCAGAAATATCAGCTGTAGCACATAGCCGGTAGGATGTACACATGGCGTCGATCTCGCGAGACTTCCGTACGTGCGTCCATTAAGACATATACGAAGTCTCGCGAGATCGACGCCATGTTTACATCCTACCAGCTACATGCTACGTTTTATCCGTGGTCACCATTCACTGCCATTGTACTGGATGAGGCTGCTACCCTGTTTCTCCTAAAACTCCAGGATTGTTTGGTGTACTGAAGATCTTCACCCATCATCACATCGGTATTGTGGTGAGTACATACTGAATGGCTTATTCTCTCAGGGTGGAATATCGCTTTAACTAATTGGCTACAGCCCCATAGTAAACCTTAAGAAAATTTACATAAATTCAATGGCCATGGTTTTCTACAGTCTACTGACTGACTCAAATGCAAGGTAATTTTTTTTATGTCGTATTCAGCTGCCTCTAAGATTCCAGAGCTGTCTCCTTTATCTTAGTAAAACTCAACTTTTAACCTTCAGTATGAAAGAAACATTAGCAAAAGGAGTTGCTTTAAAAAGTATTGTATGTTTTAAAAAGATCAGAGTGATATTCGTACTGCCCCACAATTAACTCTGCAAATGCTTAGATATACTTTAGAAGTAACAATAAGGAATCTACTGCTATTTACCATTGGCGGTAATATGTTTATCTATATTATTTAGGACTGCAAAATATGGCGATATGATTCACAGTTTGTGGCAATGATCATTTTTGTATCATATTTTTAATTTTCACTGAAAACAAATTAAGATTTGTAGGCCATACTATCTCTGCAGCACTGTTTAAATGCTGTTGTCACACCTTTTTCCTTTATCAAAAGATTTACAGCTTCTGTGATTTAGACATTAATATTAACTGTGCAGTGGCAGCCCTAATATTATTTCCATTTTGGCTCATGCAAATAAACGCAGCTATCAAAGGCAGAACATACATTGAACACACTTGTAGAATCACTTCTAATCCATGAACCTGAACTGGTTCCGGTCATGAGCGAAGCGCCTTTCACAGATTTCATACAGTAGTTCATGTGGCTCTGACCTGACTACAGGTTAACTGACTTAATTGATCCTAAGAGCAATGACGGGGCCATTAAGACCCCCTTCAAAAGACACACACTCAAATCCTGACCTTTAAAATGGGTCCTGACATTTAAAATAGGTCAGGATTCAAAGACTAGGACTGAAGCTATCAATTACGTTTATTAGCAATTAATCAGCAGATTATTTTCTTAATTACACATTTACTTGCTTTGTCTATTCAGTATCAGAAACAAATATCTTCAAATGTTATTTTTTTTCCCAGCCAACAGTGCAAAGCCTAAAAGATACTCAGATTATTACCATGTGTGAAAAAGAACAAACATCAGATCCAAACATTTGAGAAGCTCAAACAATGGAACGCCATTTTGGTTAAAGAAATGACTAAAGTGATTTTTCATTTGTCAAAATAGTTGGCAATTAAAGGAGAAGTCTGTAATATATTTACTGTAATAACTCATAAAATGACTATGATATGCCATCAGAGATTAAGGAAAAATGTAAAATTAAAATATTAATTTCTCTGACATCAACACTGTCCTCAGTTCAAATTAACGCTGAATGTTCACTCAATGAATTAGTGTCAGTTTGTAAATCATATAAAATCACTATTAAGTTGTTAGAGAGAGTAGATGTTTGTACTAGTTAAACTGAGCAACATGTTAATGGAGTCTGGCAGGCAGTGAGACAGGCAGTCACTGAACTCAAACTCCAGAGGGTCTATTTTTGTAGCATCGTGCGTTTGTCTTCAGGACAACTGGCTTAGCTTTACATCAGCAGACAACTGACTGTAAAAAAACAGCTGATCGACAGCTTGTCTGCGCTTGTTATTGTCAAATTACAATGCTGCGCTCATTTTGCACTCCTGCAGTGTTCCTGCAGCCTGCCTGAGCTTCCTGGAGGGAGGAGGGAGTGGAGGGAAAAAACTTGCTTCAACCATAGATCGTATATTAAATAGGATTTCAGTATTAGCTATGGCTCCTACTCACAATTTGGACTGCAGAACTCATTTCTGGATGTGCAGTTGTTACATATTGCTCCTTTAATTGTGCCTTCGCAACATATAGGTATTATATTAACAGATTTTGAATATTGCTCTGTTGTGATATGGCCTAAGTATGGCCTAATAGTCTTTTCCTGGTTTTAAAGGCTGTGTTACAGTAAAGGGATGTAATTTTCTGAACTTACGAGACTGTTCTAGCTGCTCTATTATTGGTCTTTACCCACTTAGTCATTATATCCACATTACTGATGACTATTTATCAAAAATCTCATTGGGTTATTTTGTGAAAGCACCAATAGTCTTCACTAAAATACTGTCGCAATATTGATACATATAGAGGTTTTGGTCAAAACATATCTTGATATTTGATTTTGTCCGTATTGCTCAGTCCTACAATTCATTTTCTGTCAATCAGCTAATTGATTAATCAACAAATTGCTGCTGCTCTACACAAATCAGTTGTGTCTGTCATCTTTAGACATGGGAATAATAGTTGGCAGCAAAGTTGTGAGTCCAAGCTGAATGTCTTTAACACATATATACCTTCATCTCTTTATTGATGGGGCACTTACAGTATTCACAGGCATGAATATAAGATGAACCTTTTATTTTATCTCAAAGCAACAACTTCCATTATATCAAGATGGCACTAATGTAACTTGTGCGATTAAGCCTATTAAAAGCAGTAAAATCTAAACATCACAGCAGCGCAGGTGACTGTCTTGAAAAGTGTGAGGCTGTTGAGTGGTTGCTAGCTCCCACCTGCCTCACGTCAGCTGTTAAGTGTGGGGACAGATGATCTCTGAAATCCCTGAGTGATTACTGGTTACCTGGGAATGGGTCTCCTCTGCTGTGGTAAACACTTGTGTTGTGAGGTTCAGATTAGCAGTGACAATAACACACAGCAGCTGTCACACCTTCAGCTCATACCACAGTATGACAGGTAATTTTTAGCTGTACAGATTCCTGTTTATCTGAGAATCGAATGGAAGGTGTTTTAGTTTTTCTTTTTTAAATGTTCAACAAATTCAACTGTTGACCGCACTGTCGTACAAATTTCTTTTCACCGTCTAATAAATACATGAGTTGTCTTTTATGAGGGAGCGTAAAACAATGTCTTTCTGAAATATGAAAATGTCAAAAGGAAAAGGCCGTGGTATTCAAATCCCTTGTTAATTAGGGTTCCACTACCAGGAGGGTTTGAATGTTTGTGTTGAAGAACAGAAACATTTGCATTCCCCAAAGGGGAGTGTGTCAACAGGATCGATAGGGTAGTCTCTAAACTCCTGTTCCGCCTCCAAAAAACTATCTAACTCAGCACATCTTCTCCCTTGGAATTCTCTGAAATTAACCAACACCAAATTTTCACACTAGCTGCCTCTGTCATTTTTACAATACCACAGATTCCTTTAAAACATCCAACAATGAGCTTTCAGATACAATGTTGGCTATTAAGCACCTGGAAAAGGCCTTACACCCCCTGAAATGCTTTGCTGTCTTTTTAGTAGCATGGTTAAATAGCAATGACCTCCCCACTTCCATTGTTGTTTCAGAGCTTTCTCTTGAAATAGAGAAAGCTCCCAGAGAGACAGTCGAAGAGTGTGAGAGAAACAAACAGAACATCAATCTCATTCTAAACCCAAAGGAAAGAGCCCAGGGACTGGTCTCTCAGGGTGTTAACTTAAGGAAGGGGTAAAAAAAAAAAAACGCACTCAACAAGGAATTAATGAAATTGGTTTGGCACTGGAGTGGAAAAGTGAATATCAAGTCAGGGTTAAGCTCATAGTCTGTCAAACTGTATTTGATTAAAACAATTCGTTAATTTACCACTTTTAGTACGTCACACATTCATGATAAATGACCCACAATGATCAAGTCTGACATGTGGTGAATTCTACTCTGCAGTTTAGTGTATATCCCAAAATAAACAATCATCATCAATCATCAAACTATGATGCGATATGTCAAAGTAACCTGCTTATCATACTTCCTTGATAGCACACATTTAAATTCCCAGCACCCAAATTTGTCAATGCTTCAGTTGAGTGTATTGATTTTTTTTAACCTTCAACTACCTTACTTACTGCTGCATGTCTTACTAATTTTGGTGACTGGAAGCTTCTTAATCATCATCACCAAGTCTAATATTTTCCATTTGGAAAGATGGCAACATTTTAAGAAATCGTTTGGGTGTTAGGCTGTTGATAACGGCAGCTGTTTTCTCTTCGCTTCTCTCCTCCTCTCTTCTCTTCGCAAAGGACCTTTTCAGACAAAACTTTCAAAAGGTAGGCCTAGAGGTTGATTATACCGCAGTGTAATCTGAAATGTGAGCCAAACTGGTTCTGTTAAGTGATAAAAACAGCCTAACTGGAAATTATACAGCCAACACTTATGATTACAGCAGCAGCTAACCCAAGGATAACATTCTTTTAAGCAGAGTTCTCAAATCACACTCTTCTTTACAAAAACTCTCATCTCATCATGTGAATTCAGCTCTCCTGACAGACAGTTGTAAACAGATACTGACAAAACCCAAAGAATAATGATATTTAGAAATTACAGATTTGAATGATAGCATTGGTTGGTTTTTCTGGTAAGGATGGGGATTACTTTACTGAGGTAAACTCTGAAAATAAGATATACAGCTTATATTTTATGCATTTCAATGACACAAAGTAGGCCTATATAAAAATGTGGGCTACATATTATATTCTACCTTTGTGGGTGAATTTGCTATATGTCTGTATACATATATTTATTTAATACTAAGACTGTATCAAATGTTTCTTTACATTTAAAACAAAAATTCCAATGTCTGCTGTCCTCATCATCAAATGAGTAAAGGGCTTGTGTTCATATCGCGTTTTTCTCAGACAGAAAAGTGCAAGCAGAGCACTGGGGAACACAGCGATGAAACGCTTGTGCCCACGTGGGTTTTGCTGCTATGATGACAATATTTTGACAATTTCTAACACTTCGCTATTAGCTTAACAAGCGCACTGTGGTTGTGTCAAATCACTGCAAACAAAACAGGCTGAAATATCACTGTTCTACTCCTCTGCATCTCTCTTCTTTGCTCAACGTGTGTGTTTTGAAGCTGAACCCCGCCCTCAGTCATGCCAAGGAAAGTCCAGAAAAGCTATAGTGTGGACATAAATGACGGCAGAACATGGTTGAGAAGTCTCAGCTTTGTTTTTGTTTTTTTCTGTCACTGTTAGGATCGTTTCTGACCGAAAGATCATAAAGTAGCATTATCTTATCTCTAATCAGCAACTGAGAAGAAATACTAGGTTTTAACAGAATGAACAGACATGCAAAAAAAAATTTCTTCTCTATCGGTGCTGGCACTTATGTCAGCTTATGCACCACAAAATTGGAGTACAGAAATTCCAAAGATATCCAAGGTTGTCAAAAGTATCTTTGATACTTTTTCTCTGATACTTTTTCAATATTGTGTTTAAAACGATAGAATATCCCAAAGGCCTGGTAGTTCAGTTGGTAGAGCGTTCGCCCCATATACCCAGGCTGTGTTTCCTCTGTAGCGGCTGTGGGTTTGACTGCCGCCATTTGCTACATATCATTCCCCTACTCTCTGTCCCCCTCTCCTCTCATATCTTTAGCTGTCCTATGAAATTAAGGGCATAAAAAGCCCCCCCCCCCCCTTTTTTTTTTTTTAAATGTACCTGTTAATCCTAATTATATTATCAAAAGTACTAAAGCTACAGAAAAATGATCTAGGTGTTCATTCAAGACACAAGTTCAGTTCAGTCTTTATTATCGTGCCTAAAATTTGGCTTGCAACAAAACCAGACAGTGTTCAATGACTTTTTCTTTACCAGCACTGTGTGCAGGTTATTAATGACTTTTTCTTTTCTTTCCATGGTATCGAAAGAGTTATGGAGTATCGTGCTTTATACTACTATTGTATCCAAGTATAAAATTCTGGTATCGTGACAACTCTGGTTGGCAATAATGTAGAAATGGAGCTGCTATTATGCAGTAAGGTCTTGCAAGTATCAGATTTTTTAACTCTCAAATATTGATATCAGACAACACTAAACAAAGAAGCCATATAATGATAACAAATTTGTCAAAATAAATCTTTTACACAAATTGTAAGATTACAAACAGCCCACTCAAAAGCAACAACACTGGTAAAGCTTCCAGTTGCATAACACAATGCCCACAAATGTATTTTTTTGTAAAATGTGTAAAACAACAGCCAATCCAAAGATCTAAGGGCTGTCAGGTTTGTATGGCATCGTTTCAATTTCATTTAAGCATGCTGTTGCTGTTCCATTCGAACAAAACACTTGTCTGTCCTGACACTGATAACTACTATACAAAGTGACTTACCACTGTAGAGTTTCAAGAGCTGGGTGATGATAGCTACATTTGTAAAAGACTGTAGTGACTACATTTTAAACTAAAAGTGACCTAAATGCATAGTAACACAAGTACAATATCACTTCAAAATGCTCAAGTCCAGGCATTTTCTACAGCTGTTCAAAATAAGAATATTATTTATGCAAATGTTAAAATTCATCACATGCTACTGGATGCTTATTCAACAAGCTTATTTTGCATTCTGCAGAGCACCTCCAGCTTGATAAAACATGCACAGCCTAATCCTATATCTTCAGTGATTGTCGCCATAATTCACAACAGGGAAAATGAGCCTTTTGGTTGGGATAGCCTACTTTTGAATTTGTTTTTCTTCGCCTCTAAAAAGACAATCTTGAATGTAGCCCACCAAAAAGGAAAAAAAAAAAACAATGAGCACAAAGCAAACACATGCTCTGTTGACCCACAATAACACAATGCAGGAAAAGGCAGCCTGAAGGTTCCATTGTTTCCACTCTCCACAGGGCAGCAGTGAGTGACAGTTCGGCTGTAAGTAAAGCTGACACAGAATCACATCGCAGCGAGATTGTTTAAGGGGAAAGAGGACGTGGCGACCGAAGGACACAGGACATTTATTGATATGGCTAAGTCCTTGAGTGCAGCAGTATATGTCCTTCAGTGACACTGCCTTATTGCCTGGACATTAATCACTATTGTCATGAAGCACAGGAAATAAGTGCACTAGTCCCCCCCCCCCCCCCCCCCCC
>JAJHUR010109644.1:1665-12179 GCA_027495735.1 Lutjanus campechanus | reverse complement strand
GGTATCAATTTGAAACCTGCATCCTTTGTGTTCGGAGGCGTTCAGCCTTTTCGCCAATGGCATTAACACGATGACAGCTTACATCATCCGTGGTTATTATGCTGGTTATTTATTCAGCCTGTGGTAAATGAGAATAAATTGTATCAGGAGGAAAAGAATGAGAGAAACTGAGGGACCGCACGGAAATGATTGGGGTTGGGGAGGGCAGCTGAGCCTTGTGGTTCATCTTTTAGAAAAGCGATGTTAAAAATTTGAAAAGAGAACTGCACCACCCTCCCCGCTGATGTGTTGAAATAATATGACGGCGTTGAATAGGTACACTTATTTAATTATTAAAATTTAAACCTGCAATAACAGTTTTTTGGCAGCAGAAGCAAACTGCAAAAGACAACCCTGATGTTAATTTTTGAAGTTGAAAAGGTGAATTTGTGCACAAAGAGTTGCTGATTTACATCCAGCCGTTACAGAGCAACATTATCAATCATTTGTGGTCATGTATGTAGTCACCCGATGAATCGAAACCCTGTTATCCACTCTCTTTTAGCTCTGGTTTTGGTCTCCACCAACTTCTAAGGGAAATATCCAATACAGTCTCACAGTTCGTGAAATAGTCACCGAATTGAATCTATAACATTCATGTACGTGGACATTGAATTTTCCATTTTTTCATGAAACCTTTCCACAACTTTAAAACTAGTGTATCATCCTCTGCCCTCCTTATTCTGCGGTCAAGTGAGCAATGATAAATATGCAATATGCAGCTTGCAGAGACACATTTCAGGGGCTGGTTGCACCAGCGCCTGGTTTTAAGCGAAGCTGGTCATAACTTAAAATAAAAGTTCCACCACCATCTAAGTGAAAGCCTTCTTTCAGCTAAGACCAGGTGTAAATCTTACCCTTAATCAGGAGCAGGCGTAAAGTCCAAATCTAGGCTGATTAATACAGATATACAGCCTCTAGTCACGGATCTGTCATTAATGCTCAAGCAGATTTATTATTCAACAGAACTGTGTAGAAAATTAAACCAAATTCAGAGGGGATATTCAGTCATAAATAATGATGTGTGACACCGTGTGCTGCACTGATCTGTTCAGTCGGCTTTTTTTTAAGTGACGTTAACAAGGCACATCATTTCAATTTCATCAAGACAGACGAGCCAACGTGCTGGGACAAATGGACACAATGTCCATGTTGAAGCTACCACACATGCGTCGACATTTTGTTCACAGAGCAGGCGCAGTAGAGCCTCCCTTCAGCCAAGAAGCTGAGTTCCCGTTTAGCTTCAGCTACTTTGAATGGGATAGCGTGATATAACCGTGCAGCTTTTGGAGACTTTCATAATGTTTTTTGACCGTTTCTTTTACTTTTCTTTTGTCTATGGGGGAAAAGGCTTTTTGGGCCGTAGGGCACGACGTTGTCATTACAGTTTGCCTGGCGCGCTTCCTTGGGGCTTGGACTTTTCGATCATCTTCCTTTTCTGCATGCCTCTTCTGCCATACAGAACGAAAGCTACATAACTGACTTCTGATGAAAAAACGTTCTGCAAAGGCTAGTTTATTCAACCCAAACTCATTTCAAAAGTTGGCTTTAAAGTCCCTGTAAAGCAACAATAAATATGTGCTCTCATGACTCAGAAAAATTAAGTTATTAACCACCAGCCAAATTTGAATGATTAAAAAAATTGCCAAGTATAGAAAATTAGGTCTCAAAATCGTGAATACACAAACATTATTTTCTGCTCTGAATCGCTGGGGGCATGTCTGCTGAAGGTGCTAAAACCGTGCCCAATCGTTGCATCCCGAAGTGTCAAACACCAGTACGATCTGAAATAAATGGGTGCTCTGTCTAGCAGATTAGTGGAAGTATGTTTGTGATGGCTGTTTTGTTTGTGTTGTGCTGCTAAGGCATGTGGTTTCATTGCATCATTAAGCCACGATTTCAGGCACGCCCAAAAAATACATGTCCTCTATAAGACAGAACCTGTGGAAACAAGTTTAACGGTCTGACTCCAGAATTCAGTACCATATAGGCCACAATCTTTTCACATGTTTTCAGCAACTGTATAGTGTGTTCATAGATAAATCTCTGAAATTTCTTCACATGGAAATTTGTTGCCATGACAAAGGCAGCGCATGTAGATGCAGCAGCTGGTAGCTCCTTCAAACTTTACTACTTTCCTCTTTTAAACAGTTATTTTTTGGTTTTATTGGAAAAGGAGGGAAAAGGAAGCCTGAGGTTTGGATTAAAGAGCAGCGGGTCAACAGTCGAACATGCAGTCAGATCAGCTGGACACTGACCTGCGCCACAACATCGCACGTCAAACTTTTTATAGGAAAAAATTTCATCACCGTCTTGTCGCTGCTGTTTACATTCAACCTAACACAAATTTTAAAAATGTGCGTGTGCAAATAACTGCACATGTTTTTTTATTTTGATATTTTATCCCATTCACCTCTGGATGTCGTATGTAAATGGAGCAGTAATTTTCACTGTATACACCATATTAGTAATTGTGGCAAAAACAGAAAAGTGCATCCCAAACATTCCAGCCATTCTATTTTTAAACCAAGATCCACTGACTGAACAGTTATAATCACCTCAGTGGGTGAAGTTAATCGAGGACAGAGAGCAGCTCTGTGCACCTCAGGAGAAGGCAGACATAAAGACAGAATGACAGTTGATACGTTCTCAGAACATACTGTGCAGTATGTGTGATTCAACAGATGGAAATTTATGAGTTCAATTATTTTTACACATGGCTTCACGCTGCCACCAACAATTTTATGGAGCGTGCTTTTGTTTGTTTGCGTGTGCGTTGCTGCTGCATTTTCAGATGGAGCCGGGCCACAAAGTGCATCAATCACAGATCATCCAAAGTCCTCCGGGTTATGTAACAGCTCTGCATTCCAGGTAGGATCCCAGCCTGCACGGGCTAATACCCCCGTGGACTGAATACAGATTCATTTTGCACAAAACACTGGAAATATTTCATACCGAGCGGGTACAAATCTGCTGTATGTACCTGCACGCACGCAGACCAAACTCTTGCCAGATTGTATCAGCGTACCGCAAGCTGAGATGAACTCGATATGAGTTCATCTCGTCTAGGTGTGGAGCCTCATTCAATTTTATTTCCATGTTAAAACATTTCATGACCCCATGTCGCTGTGACCTCGACTGGATATTCATTGGCCTCCCCATGACAGCCTGTTCAGGATCTGTTTGTTTCCTCTGTGGTGTTAAATTTACGGCCTGATGTGGGCAGAGGGGGTCACCCACTGAGGCCGCTCTTTAAGTATGAGAGTGCAAAACTGATGAGAGAGTTTCACTTTGTTTTCCAGAGCCAAATATTATCTTTAATCGACCGGTCAAGGGTGTGTTGTTGCCAGGCGGATTCCTCTCTCCGTCTCTTTTGCTCTGCACACCACTGGCTGGCTGCATGTCACCCAGATCACAGTCAAGAACCCTCACCGCACAATCATTCCAGTTGCTGAATAATACAAAGCAAACAGTGACCTACTTTCGAAGTAGGGAACATGCTACAGAGAAGACATGGAGTGGAATCTAGCGCAGAAGTGGACTGAGGGAGGAGCTGAGGCGGATCAGGAGGCGGGGGCAGGGCTGACGGACGAGTGTAGGCATTGGTTTGTGTTGCGATTTAGGAGGGAGGAGGCGTGCCTGTGTGGTTGAGAGCAGAGCTGCAAGCATGGTATGCCATGTGAGCTGCTGAGTCCGTTCCAGCCGGCCTGGGAGTCCCCGGCCGCGGCTTGTAGTCTCCTGCAAATGTGATTAAACAGGCAGGCACAAGAATACTGCAGCAAGCCCCTATCCTGGAGGCCTCCCTGCACAAGGAATGCAGCTCACAGAAACAGGGCCTCACACATGTGTCGTACCATCAATCTGGGCAATGTAAACTTTCTGACCCTGTACCCTGCACTCCTCTCCATTCGTGCTATTTTCCATTTTTTGTTTATACCGTGTTTATCTGGCCCGAGAGCTGCAGCGACGATGTAATGATACACTTGTTGCTGGGGAATTTTCTGCTGCTCCGTCATCATGTGGACGGAAAACACCAAAATGCACACATAAATTAAACCATTTACAAAGAGGAGATTTTCCCCTCCACCGTCTAGAACTCATAATTATCATATTGCCTTAATTTATTGCTACAGACACATTTTAAATGTCTCACACATTCATTACGGGGTTAATTACAGGTTGATCATGGCTGGTTATGTTTTGTAATGGGAGTAATTAATGAGTTCTCCTACATCTAATGACTTTTAATCATCCGGGGCCGACTATTAGGCTGGAAACATAAATTTTGCCTCAAGCAGGAGTGAGCTGTATTATTTTGCTCCGGTCTGTAGTAGGATTTAGACGTCCTGTTTAATGATGCACCAGGCAGAAATTTAATGTAACAACAGCCCCCTTGAGGCTGAAAAAGAAATAATAAATGCTGCATATTCCCTCCTGTATGTGCTAAATAGATTCTGACATGACGAAGATTGGAGTCAAATTCAGTTCAAATGTTTCTCCTCAAACAAAAATGAAAACTCACCTCTTTGGTATCAGTTGGTCATCACAGACTGTCTGGGTCGGTAAACATGAACTCTTCTGCGGTCATCTCATTTTCTCCATGGGTACTAAAGTTCAACGCTGTTACACTTGGAGCCCAAACGTGCAACTGCAGACAAACATGGATGTTACGCTGAGTCATGTTCCAACTCAGCTTGCATCTTTGTCTTTGAGGGAAACTGTTGTTGCACGCAGGTGAGACAACATATACAAACACATGCTACAATCTGCAGCATAAAATACAATATGTAGGGTTGGGTATCTTTTTTTTTCATAAATACAAAACACACACAACAACAGTTTACAATAAGAGTTTACATTGGTATTCTTTGTATTCTACCAACTCCAGCTTTAAACTTAAGCAATTCTTTTGCAGAAATATGATCATATTTGCGAACCTGAGGAAAGGCTGCAGTCATCATTAGTCCTGTGATCAGACAGGTCTCATGGTATCTGTGCAATGAAATGAAAACCAGGGACATTCCAGTTTGGTGGTCAGTATATCATGAAAATGTGAGTATCTAAAAAGGGGGACAATGAAGGTATGATAAACACTGAGTAAAGAAAATGGTCCATGTTGTTGGGAGAAGTTAGCCTTCAAGGCTTTTTGCAAGAAACCCTCCGTGGTTAGGGTGGGAAGACATCATGGTTTGGGTTAAAATAGATTTTACCCTGAAGGTTACCTTCTCCCATGTGCATTTTCTATAGCAAGTACTGTAAATAGTTGAAGCAGAGGAGTGTTTCAACGCTGCTATAGCAAGCAGCCCCCTCTGTTGGCCAAAACAAGCACAATGCCGGTAAGCTCTGCTGCTCGGTCTTCCTCGGTACATGAAATATGATTTCACTTTGCGGCCAGTTTTAATCGCGCAATTAAAAGCGGGGATGTTTCCAGGGGAAGCTCCAGCTTGGAGCAGGCAATCAAAAATGGAGACTGTCCCTGGAAAACAGGTCTCACTAATTTATGCTCCCCTTTTCCAGAGCCAGGGCTGCACTGCCAGCTGATGTGCTTAGCATTGGGGTCACACAAGCGGTAGTCTTGCATAGATGCTTTCCCTCTTTACACACTTGTTTTAAAGCATTTGTTGCACATCTCGGCCGTTGTTGGAATCGTTTTGACTGAATACAGCCACACTTTTGACAGTTTTGCACTGCATTTCAACAGTGTTTATGGTAGCCACTAGCTAATGGTAGGCTACCTGCTGCAGAGCCATGTAGAGAGTCTTGCTATGATGTTAACTAGCGGTTTGGTCCGCACCACAGGACAAATATTTCAATTGACAGCACAGCTGTATCACCAAAATAAGGTGCCATAATCTAAGTTTTGATTCAGTCCAGTAGGTCATATAGGATCTGGTGCTGTATTGGCACCACATTTTGGTACCCAACACTTACAATGTCCTAAACTGGCCATATAAAATATGGAAACACATCCAGTTATCACCATTCAGCGTTGGAGTCCGAGACCAAGTCATGACCAAGACAGACGCAAGACCAAATGCTGTCACAACTCTACCTCCCTCATCCAAGTGAGGGGGCGGGGCATAGAGGTCAATACAGATATCCATGCTTATCAAAAATATTGTTTTTGACACTATTTCTCGACCAAATGAAATGCACCATTACTTTGAATAAAACTGCAGATTAGAGGGTGACATGGGAGTGGATTTTCACTCCTGTTCCGTCCAAATCCCAGAAGAATGACGCCCATCCCATCCCGTTCCCCGCACTCACATGCATTATGCATTTTTATGATGATTCTCGCTCCTGCCTGCATGTTGCGCATTGACTTTTTTCCTCTTTAATCCCAGTCATGTGATATATAGTAAAATTGACTCACAGGAATCCCACGTAAATCCCGTGTCCCATGTCCAGATTTCTCCTTTTTGAACTTCACTGGAAATATATGACTAATCTTGCAATTTTAGACATTTTAAATGTTTTAAATGTTAAAAAATGATGCAAGACATTAGAAAGGTGAACGGAGATGAGGATATGTAAAATATACTGACTGACTAAAGTGCAATCTTAATACTTCTGGAAGACTTTTTTTTTCAGCCTCTAGTGGCGATTAGTGATACTGCATCTTTTTGGTCACAGTGACAGCTCATTGTTTATGTTCTGTCCTGGTTTAAATGTGTGTGGACTGTTTCACACAAAGCTTCATGACATACTTTCTTTCTTCATCGCTGACAGCCTGACAGAGCGATGTGACGGCTAGCGTTTCCTTGCAGCGAGACCAGAGAGGAGCTCCTGGAGGACGGACGTGTACAGTATATCTGAGAGGGAAATGTGGGACACATCGTCAGCACTCTGCATCCAGCAGCAGCATGTATATGTGTATAAGGTCTCACTGGATTGTAAAAATAGATCAGTGTACTCAAGGGAGCATGAAGTGGACTGAAGTTCACGGTGCTGGGAAGATGACTGGGCGCCCAGTGATGCTAGTTTGTCACCGCCTGCTGTCAGCAGCCAGCAACACCTTCAGTTTGTTCACTGCTAGTTAAAAAGATGTTTGTGATGGTAACAATCGATGAGACGCACCAACTTCAGTGGATGTGAAATCAATCAGTGGGGTCAATACATTGGACAAAAGCACAGAATGACTGCAGAGAAATAAAAATTAGAATAGTGCAGACAGTAGAATGCAGATCTCCACCAGGCAACACAAGGTGAAGCACCTGCTGCAATGCCACAATAACTGCCAAATGCAACCAGTATAGATCAGAAAACTTTTATAGTGATCTAGATGTATGCAAAGTTTTTAATAAAGTGTTTTTTTAAGAGTAAGACGCAGTTTTCTTTTGGATGCATAGAGTTGTATGATTGTACCAGAGCTGCATGTCCCACTGAGATCTGTGGCTGTTCAGAAGGTTAAAGTTTTGGCAGAGACCTGATTAGATTGCCCCCAGTAACTGAATTTTATTCAAACAAGCAACCATCATGATCAAGTTTTAAATTGTTTTAATTGTGCTCATTGAATCCACAAGAGTCTCAACTTTACAGCCAGACCCAATCTCTGCAACTGACCCTTCCTAAGTCCCAAAACTTTTTTGCTCTGTGCTCCAGTAATAGTTGAGCATGTTTGGTACCCGACGGAACCTCTGTCAGCTTTCTCCTCCTCTTGTTTCCTGTACTTAGATTTGGTATGTGCTAGGCTCAGTTTTGTTGAGAAGAAAACCAAATTTTGAAGAAGGTTAAAAGATGTTGCTGGGGGACCAGTGAAAGCAGTTTCGTCACATCTTAAAGTCTGTGTCACATCACAGAAACCTGTGTTATTAACCACCCCACTTGGCAGAGATAAAAATATATACATATATTTAAAGAAGGGGAAAAAAACGTTTAAGTCTTGTAGTCTTTAAAGTCTTTAGCCTTTAGTGTTGATATTTTCCTTTTTTTAATGAAAAAGGGAATGCTTTATTAAAATGGGCTTATAGAGTTTATACATTAAATGACTTCAAAATTACATCAATTTCGACATGAAAAAGCTTGTTAACTGTGGAAAGTTTGCTGTCATTATATGACCGAAAACTTTATAGTCAAGAGGCCGCAGATCATCTCCTTTAAAATAACAGAATTTTAAACAGTACTTGATGCAACTGTCATTTTTTATAACATTTTATTCGTTAATACACTTTTAAAAATTCTCAAATCTTTCGTTTCATTGGTTCTAACTGAAACTAGGATAAGATAAGAGAGTGATGAACTCTGCAGTACGATGTGAGTCTTTTGTCTCTAGTGGCTGTGAAAAGAAACTGACTCACCAGCGAGAAGTTTAACGTGCTGAAATCTTTTCAGACATGATATTTCATTATTAATGGCCCTAGATAATACTGAATATTCAGAGTGAAAGTTCATGCTGGTAAATGACTCTTGAGTAAAATATTTATGTGAAATATGTGACCTAACACACAGCATTAAGATAATAGATGTTGTAAATATTTCTCTTTGATGAGGAAAAATGTTTTGTCAATGATGTTTTTTCTCATATTTGAATGTCCAAACCGAGTCCAGCAGCTTATGTTGTTTGTTCCAACCACAAAGAATAAAGTATTTAATATGTCGTAGTGGTATTCACACTGTTTCAGAGGGGTTTTCTACCTTGACACAAACAAAAAAGACTGAACAGATGTAATTTATCAAATGGTCGACGTTCTCCCTCGCATGGATTAGCTGAAATACTACCCTGCTACCTTGAACAGAGTGAGGGATTATTGCGAAGGCTTGACCTCTGACCTCAAGCTACAAATAAAGAAGCTGGTTAGCCTCATGCAGCTGTCCACAGACACTCATACACTGTTCACAACAGATTCTGATGGGTGCATGAGCACAGCGTGAACAGTGTGGTCAGTAAACATGATCAGTTGGAACCTGCTAGTTGAAATGAAAGGAAAAATGACTTTTTAACCCTTTTAGATCACATCCCCAGTCATATTGTGCACTAATTTAGCAAATTAGGCAAAAAAAAAGATTAAAAACAAAAAACAAACAAACAAACAAACAAAATTTTCTTTGTATTTTTATGTCAAAATCCAATCATGTTTTCTTCCTGTAGAATAAAATATTACATCCAACTGTCAATCTTTTAGTGGTGCATGGTTAGCTAGCCAGCAACAACATGGTATGTCGTGTGTCTTCCAAGGTGATCGCCACCTCAAACTCTTGCTCTGTTCCCCCAAAATATGGTTACAGGCACGCTGGCAAGAATTTATCACTTTGGGGTAAGTGGTATTTGTGACAGCAGATTACAGTCTTTTTTTATTTTACAGTGGACCATGGACCGCTTCAGCAACTAACGTTAGCTACAAAGAGCATATGATGGGCTGGGGGCTGGGTGTCACTGAAAAATGTTACTGTAAAAAAAAAAGTACAACTTTATAACGCAAAGACAAAATTTAATTATTCATTTTTTTCAGATTTCAGTGAAACTGGATCATATTTTAAGGAGAAAATGCTTTCTGGTTTTCTTTCTGATGTCCTGTTTTTACAGGACAATGACTCCTACACTTCAAGTTTATCAACTGTTAACCCTGAAAACCAAAGCTCGCTGTTCCAAAAATGTTAGTCTTGCATAGTTTGCTCCACGTATACAATTCTGCCATACGGGAAAATCCCCTGCCTTGTTTGCATTTCTTTAAACTGATCCACGTCTTGGGTGGAGCTAAGCCCAGGATGCAGTGACAGTGCTGCTGCAAAATATGTCAAGGGGGAACTTTTTTTTTGCAGAACATCAGGAGGTGAGCTCTAGTATTAAAATGACTGCAATCGCTGCAAAAGAAAAGTAAGCTTGTTTACGCTTGTTCCATTAGCATCCCAGGTGCTAATTTTCCATTTTCAGCATGTAAGTTGCAGCTCTGCAGGGTTCTTGAGGGTTCATGGGAGTTTGCCCAACCAGTTCACATGTGCTTTGTGGACTTGGAGAAGGCATTCGACTGTGTCCCTCGTGGCATTCTGTAGGACCTGCTTCGGGAGTGTTGAGTCCAGGGCCCTCTACTAAGGGCTGTACGGTCTCTGTATGACCGGAGCAGGAGCTTGGTTCGCATTGCCGGCAGTAAGTCAGACCTATTCCCAGTGCATGTTGGACTCCAGCAGGGCTGCCCTTTGTCACCGGTTCTGTTCATTATTTTTATGGATAGAATTTCTAGGCGCAGCCAGGGGCCGGAGGGAGTCCGGTTTGGGGACCACAGGATCTCATCTCTGCTTTTGGCGGATGATGTTGTCCTGTTGGCTCCTTCAAGCCAGGACCTTCAGCATATGCTGGGGCGGTTTGCAGCCGAGTGCGAAGTGGCTGGGATGAGAATTAGCACCTCCAAGTCCGAGGCCATGGTTCTCGACCGGAAAAAGGTGGCTTGATCCCTCCGGGTTGGGGGAGAGCTCCTGCCTCAAGTGGAGGAGTTCAAGTATCTTGGGGTCTTGTTCACGAGTGAGGGAAGGATGGA
>JAJHUR010109641.1:0-19513 GCA_027495735.1 Lutjanus campechanus | reverse complement strand
TATAGTCGTAGGTCAATAATGGTTTACGCTGTCCTGTAGTAAAAACCACCTCAAACTAATGTCGTGCGACGAGCGTCGATCGTCCATCCACTGAATTTTGTTACATTAATTACAGCCTGACGTGCCTCTTTCATTGTGCTTTCACACATAATCTTATTGCTTTTCTTACTTCCATTTCCTGCAGCCTCGGGTTACAGCCACTTCCCACTGAGACCCCTTTACTAAGCTTAACTCCTCTCGGCTTTTCATAGCTAATGAAACACAAACACCTGATGGCTTGTGTGCATTTGGAAGTCAAAAATGTGTTTACCATGTGCCGGAGAACATTTATGTAAAGGCTGCCTGTGCTGTATAAGGGAGGAGAACTGACCTTTGGTTCTACATTCAGAGACTCTCAAAGGACTGTATTGGTGTGTTTGCATGTGAGCTCGTTTACTGCAGTGCATACACATTTTACATTACTGCACACCTTTTTCAAAGAATGCCGTTAAGAAAAACCTGTTCAATTCAGGTGAGAACATGGTCTTCAAACCAAATATTAAATCTGTCTGTCCATTTTTCATCCATTCAACGATTTTGTTTTCCGCATTCATTGATGAATGCATTTTGTTGCCAAGGGAGCCATTTTGGCTCATGTCAACACAGGGGGAAAAAAAATACTTGCACTGATTTTAAACCTGCTTGAGATATGTATGAAAGGTATACTGTGTGTGGTCCATTCAAATGATGGTAAAAACCTCAGACATGTAAACTTTGACAGTTGGTCAACAGCAGCTTTAAAGCTGCGGTCAGTGATTTGGGAGAACGACAAATTGTCAAGTTTTATTCTCAGGTTGTCAAATACCAACATTCTGGGTTAGAGCCACCTGTGTTAGAGACTCCTCCTGGCTCTGATTGGTCATTGGCTGGGTATCGTTTAAAAAAGTACAATACCAGTTCCAATACCAGTACCCTTAGAGTAATACCAGTACCTTACAGCACATAACTGCCGTTCCGGCAGGCGTTGACTAGAGCTGGGGAAGTACCGTTCCTCAGCTCTAGTCAGGATATAGGTTAGTTACTGAACTTTTAACAAACTATGATGATGGAAAATCAACCCCAAAAGACAAATGCTAAGCAAACTACCACACACAACCACGCTACCACACACAACTGCCAACATAAAAACTACTGAAATATTAATTGTAATGGATCTAGTTAATTTAGGATTGCTCCATGTGCATGTGAATACTGCACTGACATGTGCTGAGACCCTTGAATTCCTAGCTTTTGGACAGTGGCTGGTAGTAATGTAGGCTGTAGTCATTTTAAGAAATTGGTTCAATTGGTGTGAAAATATAGCAGTGTTTGCACAAAAAATGTTTAAAAGCTTCTCTATAAATTTTAGACCCATAAATGTCCAGTGTGCAGGATTGCAGGAGGACCTGCAGTTGCCATGGAACTTGCAAAAAACACAAAAGGTCATATCTAGACTTTGTCCATTCTGTTTGACTGTAGAAACATGGCGGTTCAACATGGTAGCCTCGGAGGAAAAGGAACCGTGGCCTCTGTACAACAGCTCATTCAAAGGTAACAAAAGCACGACTATTCTTAAAAAAACATACTTATGGGTATTAGATTACATTTCTGCTATATTCTACCAGTAGATCCCCTTAAATCTTACACACTGGACTTTTAAATAGAGCTAAAGTTAAAGCTGCAAATATGAGATTATAAGCCATTGTTGATATTTTAAGTATATGTTAAACTGAGTGTACAGTAAGTTCAACAGCGGGCATGGTTTAGTGATGGTTAAAATGAGGAAAAGGATTTCCAGTGTATTAGTTGTATTGCTATTGCCTCCTCTGGTTCCAGCTGTGTTCTCAATACCTGTATGAGGTGAACAGCTGTTATTCCACCACTGGCCTCTGTTACAGTAACATCAGATCAGTCAGCAGCGCTGGAGACACAGGCACAGGTTCACGGCTCCGGAAAATTCTCTCCGTTCTCGTCTTACAGGAACACAGCAGGAAAAACTTATTCATGTCCTATCTCGGTTTCAAAACGTGTCTATTCCAGGATTTTTTCCTTTTCACTTTCAGTGACATATTTCAGAGTTTTAAAGGAAAAACTGTAATAAGGTTTAGAAAGCACTGTCAAATCATCTGAAGGGTTAAATTTCAACGCTCAGAAGTGCCCATAGCTTTTTATCTATTATTCTCTCACTGCTATCAAACTTGAGTTTTTCCGCACAAAGATCACAAGTTGTCTCATTGTATTATTATTCCACCAATCATTTCATAGCTGCAACTTTATGTTCAAAAAGTGGATCTAACTCTTTAAAAGTTCAATTTCAAAGTACGGTAAAAGAGACATGAGGGGACTGGAGACAGAGGACCAGCTGCACAAACCCTTCAGTGGTGAATTTATTCTCATAGCTCCAGAGAGCAGGAAAAAGACAGGAGATGTAGGTCACATAGACCTCCACACCTGTATGTCAGAGCACAGAGATATACAGTAAGTCTGACCTTTGGGATTTGCTATTTAGTGTGCAGGAGAACATACAGGCCAGTGAATAAATAATGCTTCAAAGGTTTTTGAAATTTGGTAAATGAAGTGAAATTATGGAAAAATGTTTCCTTCCAGGTACTGAGTGTCTGACATTTTACTGCTAATTAAACAATTCGTTCAGCAGCGACCAGCAGAGACCAGCAGGCACAGTTTGGTTTGGATATCACTGGTCTGAGGTAAAGTCTGCTCTCCTCTGTAACCATGGCGCCCAGGTAAACTGGGCCCACCTACTTTTTCTAATGAGCTCACACTAACGAACGAACCAATGCAAGTGTCCAACATAAACAGGTACAAGGAGACTCGCTAGAGGGAAACAGGAGAGAGAAAAAGGAGGGGATGAGATGAGGGAGAAATGCTGGGTTTAAGAGGGAGTAAAGATGCCATTTGGGTCTTTAGCTAGGGGGCTTTCAAAACAGGGTGAACGCATGTATTTGATACGGATGCCAGTCCACAACCCCGATACAACAATTCTAGGTTAAGTGTAAGGAGGGGGCTTGTCTCAAAGTGAGGCTTGGAGACCTGCATGCAGGCACCTTTACACCTACATATTAAATATGTACGTAAAAAAAAATCTCAGAGTTTGACAAATGAAATGTTACAATTGTAGTGACTCTCCCTAATCATTAACAAATGTTAGCATGCTAACAGGTAGAGGTGTGGAGTCAGACTCAAGTCTTTTTTAATGTCTTTAGATGTGATATGACAAAATCAAAAAAGACAAGTAACTCCATCTGGGCTTTAAAACCAGGGACTTGCGACTTGGACTTGAGCCTTTTGATTAATACCAAAGATCATTTTATTAGTGTACGAAAAACAAAAAACAGATATCAGAACATGCGGGTCTAAAATTACTCCAACCTCACTCAACATTTGAAGTTACACAAATAACAGTAAGTCGAGGCTAACATTAACATATTTAACTAATGCTTAGCTAATGTCAGCTTAACAGCTAAGTAACTTTGTTAATCAACGAGGCTGTAAATTCACCCACAATGTTTATAGGACTTGGGACTTGCCTGTCAACATGAGACTTGAGTGCAAAGACTTGATACTTATTTATGACTTGCAAAACAATGTCTTCATCCTGTCTCTGCTAACAGGCTAAACTAATGGTGAAAATGGTAACACTAGCATGCTAGGATTGTCATTGTGACCATGCTAGCATGCTGACATTAGTATTTACCTCAAATTAGCGACAGCCTCACAGAGCCGTTAGCATGGCAGTGGACTCGAGCTCTAAATTCAGCCTGTCTTTTATACAGAGCAAAATCTATACCACAGCACGGCTCGCTCCAGGGTCACATTATCAAAATAAACTGAAGTCAGGTCCACTGACACTTTGAAAAGCTTTTAGAAAAGGAACAAAAAATAAACTCGAGCTCAAAGTGTATGAAGCAATCAAAACAAGGCGCTTTAAAGTAGAGAAGCATGTTTGACACGTTTCAAAGACCCAAGAGAGCTTTTTCTCATCCAACACAAATCAGAGAGTTACAGGTTTTTCTGTGAGAGCAGACTCAAACGTTTACAGAACAAAGTAAGAAGATGAGAAAATGAGAGAAGAAAAAAATCACCACCTGTCACCAGTTTGTTACTATAGAGAAAGTCCCACTTTACTCTGCTGTACCTCCAGACTATAAGTTATAAATGTCTGAGCAATAACTCGTGAAGGAACGTTGGCCTCATATATCCATGCATATTTCTCAGAGGAACAGGGAAAAAAGGCTTTTCTGTGCCCCAGTTAAATATGAAATTTTTAATCATGACCTGAGCTGAGGAGGCCCCTGAACACAGCGTCTTCAGAAGGCCCCTCACTGTGATTTTGTACTTATTCAAATCCAATATCTATGTAACAATGTGTCTTTTTAGCACACGTGTGTCTTCTTTGGGAAAGTAAACATTAGTATCAAAAGAGCCCTGAGATAACTTCATTGTGATGTGACTTGACTTTTTAACACATATGATCAAAGCTAAATATGTGATCAGAGTGCACAGAGTGGTCGTGTGTCTGCAGTCCACACCCACATTCAAACTATGTAGCTAAATTTACACTGTCAAAATTCAAATATTTCAAAATATAGCAGAATTGTAAAAGAGAAACTGAGATTTACTTAAAAGGGATCACTTTAAAATACAATAGAGTTTGGTTCACCTTCATTGCTTATGTGAGTGTCTGTCCTCTCTGACATGTTGATTACTGACATCATTCAAAGTACACACATGTTTATTTGTGATTGTTTATTTGTTATCATATTGTTCTTGGTTTTATTTTAATTTTAATTATATTTTTTCATATACATTTTATATACATTTTTATATAAAAGAAATGTAAAATTGCATTGTTGTGCATGGGATCCTGTCTACAGGAGCCTGTGCACCAGCTCCACTGGCCCCCGTCAGTGTGTTTGTATATATTTCACATAACTTAAATTTGTGTGTATCAACCATTATATGTGGATGCATATGTGTGAGTGTACATTTTAAAAATACATAATTCAGTCATTTAGAGGCAAAATAAAATAGTTAAATCTATCTGAGGATACTTGGATTAATAATCTTAATAATATTTTAATAATCTCAGTAATCAGCTTTTTCTTCATCATTCCTATATCTCAGAGTCTTTTGATAACCAACAGTATAACATCACAGCCGTTTACTGCACTGTTACTTTCTCCCAGAGGATCACAGATAAAAACAAAACCATATGTGCTAAACGTTACCAAATGTAGTGGCAAATTACTGTATCTACTGCACCGGTGGGAGCTATGGCATGTCACTTTACGTTAAACACCATATCTAACATGTCAGTTACTCACACAGACTAATGTACTAATGTACGTCTCCTGATATATTCAGAGATATGTCGGCTGCAGTGCCTGGTCACAGCCATGAAAAGAACAAACTTTGACTGGACCTTTTTTTTTTATTATTTCAGACAGGTTATTATAAACACAAAATGCTGATAGGCAGCAAGCAGAGTTTATTGTATCAGCTCGGAGCAGAACGTTCCTGAATAGAACGACTATTGACTTGAAATTTGACTTCTGGGGGAAAAACAGTCTGCGCCCCATAAATATCAGCTCCCTCTTGGCTGGTTCAGGAAGTGGTGAAGGACAGATACTCCCCCTCAGAAACCCACCAGCCCACAGAGCTCAACCGAGAAACACACACAGATACTGCACTGACATTTTTTAATCGGAGGGATGAATTAAACGCGTTGGATATTCACTGATGAGTTTTCCAAATTTGTACAACTCGCTGGAAAAATAACTATCCTTGCAACTTCAATGAAATTAAGACTTCACACACAGATGTCCAACGCTATATCGTCAGGAACATTCAATAAAAGCTCACCACCATGTCCTCTAGCAGACCTCTCACTGCAAACAGGAAAGTGGTTTTATTTTGTTTTCCCAGGCTTTTTTGTTTGTATAAATAATCTGATTTTTCTTGGGAGGGTTGAGTAACTTTGGTGTACCGCCAGGTCCTGTACCCTGGGAAAGCCTGTAAAGTCAACACACAGGTTTACTTGGTTTACTGTTCCCTGCCTCTGTCTCTCTCACATGTGCACACAAACAGACACACAGCAGCAGCAGCGTCATCACTCTGGGCTTTACATGAGGAGAGTGAGCAACCAGCGCAGGTTAAGAGGGTCAGGAGCAACTGAACGCTTTACCATCCATCCAGCAAACAATAAAACGGTCTTGGATATGATGTCATCAGGCTCCAGAGAGAGGAGGGAGGCACAAAGGCTCAATCGCAATGCTCAAACACAGGTCATGATTTCTGGATAAATTCAGGTTGAAATGCAATTAAATTAAAGTTAAATTGCAAGTTAAACATCTTATGCTAAATGTAGCAAAATGTTTGATGCTGGATTTTCTGCTTTTTTAAAAAACCTTTATTTATTCAGGGAAGGTTCACATTCACACGGTTACCCTCGTTCATACGTGGAAGCTGCCCAGCACGACCACAGTATGATCTGCCGGCCACTGTACAGCTCACGGTTGGGGTTAAGGGCCTTGCTCAACCAAAGACCTCCCAGTCACAAGCTTGTTTCTTTAACTTTTAACCACCACTGCCACCAAGATTTATCTTCCCATGACTGCTGATGAATCTAAAAAATTATAATCAGGGCTGTGTATTTTTCAGTTACGCTGCTTTGATGCATGTGAATTGCAAATTTATACTTTTTAAGCTGACAAAAATAAGAGCCAACAACCATGCTAGTGGCTCAGTGAGCCTCATGAAGCCAGTATGTAGCCATCTTAGTTTAGCATATTAGCATGCTAACATTTGCTAAGTGGTGCCAAGTAGCAACTGAAAAGTGGGCTTAAAAAGCAAAACCAACGCAGAAGTGCCAAAAACTGCAGTTTATCTAGCAGCCACTTGAGGCCAACTCCAAAAGCAAGTCAATACTTTTAATACTTTTTTAATTTCTACTACTTAAATATTCAAAACAGGCTTGTTAGTTTAGTTTTGATGCATTTGGGCGGAATTATTGAATATTTATATTTTGCGTCATTGCGTGCTGCCTTCCCAACATCAGGACAGATTTCAGCCTGAATGGTTGGAACAATAACACAAAGAAAAGATGATTCCTTGGTGTATCCATCAGTGCATATCACACATGTCAGACGGAAGATGAAATGTAGGTAAAATACGTAACGATGACAACAACATAAAACACAGACATAATTTAACAAGACAAAAATGATGTAACGAGACTAAACTATGTAAGAGACATAGCAAGACAAAAATCATGTAAAACATGTAACAAGATGAAAAAGACATAAAAGATATCAGACAAAAACAAAGTAAAAGAGATCAAATAGATAAAAGAGATTCAGATGGCTACTTTTTCACTTTTACTTGAGTAAAGAAGTTGAATCAGTACTTCTACTTTTACCAGAGTATTTTTTGTATACATGTATCTGTACTTATACTATATGAAGAGCATATAAAGAGAATGCATGTCCTTTTGCCACCCCTGCTCACGCTCCAACTCTGCATATTTTTGGATTAGCTGGCCAAGATGGCGACGGCCAGAGCCACCACACTGAGAACTTCAAAACAGCTCTTCAGAAACTTATGTGTGACGTCTCCGACAGTCTTGTAAGCTAAGGCTGAAGTGAAAGTTATTAGTTTTGCAGGTATTTGCTCATAAACAAAAAAAAAGGACACATTTTGATAAGTTTTGACCGGATGATGGTGCTAAATGAAAAGTCAGGGGATAACCAGAGTTATTACAATTCATCCTGAGGTGAACATGAATGTGTACAAAATGTTTTGGTAATCAATAGAGACACAGTTAAGACACAGTTAAAAATTCAATGGTAACCAATCAGACAATCGCTCATTTGACATACACATACACATTTGGGAAAATGTGTTGGATGCTGTAACAGTATTAAGATATGTCACCTGTTTGCTACATTTCTTAACAGGGACTATAGATGAAACTTTTAGCTCTATCTGGTGCCATAAATGCACTTCTGTGCACATTTTTATCTGCGGTTTCTGTGCAAAGTTAACTGAATTTTGACTTTTCTCTACACTCGAGTTTCCCTCTCTGTTTTATCTCATTACATCTTTTTTTTTGTCTTGTTGTGTCATGTTTTGTCTTTTACGTCCTAATTTTACATCTTTTACATTTTTTTTATCTCATTGTGTCTCTTATGTCTTGTTATGTCTTCTTACATTCTTTTTGTCTTATGTCTTCTGTCTTGTTACGTCTTTAACGTCTAATGTTTGTTTTTTTTTACATCTTTTAGGTCTTGTTACATCTATTATGTCTTACGTCTTTTTTGTCTTCTTACAGGCTGGATGTCTTGTTGCTTTTACCTCTTTTATATCATTTTTCTTCTTGTTACGTCCTTGGGAAGGCAGCACAGTGATGCAAAATAAAAAATAATCAATAATGCATTAAAACTAAAGTAATGAGGCTGTTTTGAAAATGTTAAGAGTAGAAAGTTCAGATATTTGTCTTAAAATGTAGGGAGCAAAAGTAAAAAGTTGTAAAATAAATACTCTACTGAAAATCTACCTAAGTACAGTAACCAGGTATTTATACTTGGTTAAGTCGTACCTCTGAAAGCAGATCTAATTTGCAGAATATCAGCTCATATCTACCTCCTCAAACCAAAAATCATGCTGAGGCCTCACAGCTAAAAGCTGCATATACAGTATATATGAGGGTGTGCATGTGTGTGTGTGTGCATGTGTGTGTGTGTGTGTGTGTGTGTATGTGTGTGTGTGTGTTTATGTGTGTGTTGGTGCTGGGCCTGATTGCTATACAGTGTGCCCGTACGCTATGCACCACCACAACCATCCACATGTGCTTTCTATTATGTCCTCTTGTTTCTCCCTGAAGGCTGTAACACAGCATCACAGATATTTTATTTTTATGGGAATGCATGAAATCCGAATCACATTTCCCAATCAGACCCAGGTGGAGCCATGTAAACACACATGCAGTAAAATCTGAGAATGAGGTGCGCACACATGCACGCAGACTGACACACACACATGCACACACAGACACACACACACCTATGTAATTAAATTTTCTTGACTGGAAGAGAAAACTGCACAGCAAACAATACTCTATTGTGCGGGTAAGATGTGACACCTGGGGAGAAGTGTTCCAGTCCGCACGCTTAATTGTAGGATATTTTATACCACATATGCACATGTAATGATATACAAGGCAGATTCTGAGTGTTGCTCTATGATAGGGTGGATAAAAACAAGACTTTATGCCTCGTAAGCAATAGTTTGACAGTAACATGAAGCCAAAAGCTGAAAAGTGAAGGTTGTGTTTTGCTTCACAGGCTGGGCTGCAGGGCTTTAAATCCATGTGGTGAATCTTGTCTGTCACATCCTTCTGCATAGAAATGTGTGTGTTCTGACGAGGAGGTCAGAGCTGTAAAGTCTACAGAGCTGCACTGCAGGAGCTGAAATTGAGGGTTAAAGGTGGGCCCTAAAGGATACACTCACTGTAATGACTCTCTACTATAAGTAATGTGGCATGTAATGAGGTTACACTGTAAAAAAAAATTATACAAGAATTTCCTAGAATCAACTATTTTTTCTCATTTACTTAAATATAAGTATAAATATAAATGTTTTATTTATTCAAGTTAATTTAACTTAAAATTACTAGGTGGTTTTTTTTTCAGAACACATCAGAACTTATAAACATGAGTTCTTCTAACTTGAAGTCCTTAGACTTGAAATGATGAGTTGAATGAATGTACTGTACCGAGTTCAATCAACTCATTAAATTAAGTTTCTAAAAAACATGATCAGCATATTAGCAGAGTTTCCAGTCTTGTAAAATTGTTAATTTACATTTGTAGAAAGTTGCAGCCCCAGAAAGACTTGACTCTTTTGAGATTAAATGTTGCAGACCCTGCCGTAGGAGAACTCTTTTTGGTTCCAAAAGCTTTTATAAAGGTTCCACTTGGACTCCTTTAATCCTGCATAAAGAGTTATAGCTAGAACCACCTGTGACAGGTTTCACCCAGAGCCCCCTATAATAGAGAATTCTTCTGTGGTGTAATGGTTCCACCCAGAACCCTGCTGATCCTTTCGAGATCCTTTCCCTCTTCTGAGAGTGCTAACAAGAACCCACCCAGGCGTTTCTACCAAGAACTCTTTAATATTCCAAAGGTTTCATCTAGAACCCACCCAGAGGGTTCTACTGTGAACTCTTATTTACTAAGGTAAAACCCTTTCTTCAAAAAAGGGCAGAAGCAAATGGTTCTGGGTAGAACCTCAGCCCTTCAGGAACCTTATTTCTAAGAGTGTAATGAAGCAGAGGTCAGCAGAGGTTTGTCGTTTCTTCAGGTTGGACACACACCTGCTGCAGCAGCTCACTGCTGGTGCCATCAGGGACTTATAGCTGCCTGAAGACATGAACTGTTCCCCCCAGAGTGCAGGTGCTCGTAACAGTTACCAACTGATGTTTAGTGGTCACGAGGGAGACAGAAAGTGAAAAACTGCTGGCGAGGGTGTGGGCACTCTTACTCCACCTGTTAACTGTACCTTATTTTATCTACCTGCAAAATCCACCAAATATGTCAACAAAGAACTCATAATTTTCATTGTGAAATATCGTGCAGTGACAGGGGGTGTGTTTGTTATGTAAGGAGAGTAGCCTAAAAAAATTTTTTTTGACTGGAAATCCATTTTGATTGAATATCCAGGCCCTGAACTTTACAGCTACACTGTCAGATTGGAAAAACACAGCTCCACGCCAAGAAGATCTTTTTTTCCATTTCCTCTGTTAAAGCAGAGGTCCATCCCCTGCACGCTGCTTAAATCAAGAGCATTTGTGTATTCAGCTAAGACGAGAAGTGCTTTCCTCCTTTTCAACAGAAAAAGCACTCTATTCTTAAGCAAACAAAGAAATTACTTAAGAAATACCAGAGCTGTTAGCATTCTATAATAACATATACATTCACCTCATTTCAAACTAATGGATGGAGATTCATGTTGAGGACAATTTTTATATTTGATTCTATTCTTTCCTCCTCTATTCTCCAGGAAATTATAAGTTATTCATAACCTTACAAATCCTACAGTCAGTACACAAGTATTATCAGCCATGTGTTAAAGTATGCACAAGTACTGCAGTACAAATAGTACTGTGGTAGCTGGTCAAGCTGCAGATAGTTTGAACTATGCTGTTAACTACTGTTAAGTACTTTGTTCAGTGGTTGTGAGATGAGTGAAGGGATTGTTCAGATTAACAGAGTCACACAATAACACAACCAAACTAATCGACTGAGGCAGAGGTACCAGCAGCTCCCGTGCCCTGCGAGGTAAAAGAAAAGAAGTCTGGCGGGGAGCCTGGTTGCCTTGGAGGGAGCGATATTCGATACATCATATAACTGTTTAATTAATAGCGGTTTCCCATCCAAAAAGGCTGTTAGATGGCACGAGAAAGAGGTGGAAATATTCTAATACTGTGAACATTTAAAATTATATTGATTTTTTTCCCCCAGTGGGCCTGTTTAGGTGGTTAAAATTCATTTCTGAAATATCACTTTAATGGTGCAGGGAAAGGAAACAAAAACAAAGATTTTTGACTGTTCTCTCAGTCTTTTCTGTTGTTGTTGTGAATATTGGATAGTTTCAACAGTCGTTGTTCAAGTGATGTTGAAATCACCCTCAGCGGATGTAAACTGTGGCCTGCCTGCCTCTGATGACAATTTAAGTCAGCCCTCTCCTCTGTCCGCTATCTGCATCTTATCATTTTCAAAGTCCCTGTTACTACGGAACGACAACAATGACGTCTGTGTTAGCGACCTGCACACTGAAATCGGCAAGTTACCCTAAACGTTAACAAGCTAGCACGTGTTACCTTTTTTTGTCTGGATTTAGCCAGGGCTTTTTTTTTTTTTTTTTTGTTGCACCAAAAAAAACCCCACTTGATGCAATTTTGCAGGGACACCATTGCTGCATCCAGAGCATGGTGCCACCCGAGACGACTGTGAAAATACATAAATGTGAAGTCAGGTAAAAAGTAAAATAGTTCCCTCTAAAATGTAGAAAGTGTAAGAGGAGCAAATTAGAAATAGTCAAGTAATGTACAAATATCTCAAAATTATACTTGAGTAAATGTACTTAGTTACTTTCCACCACTGGTCTGGTAACACATAATTCTACTCCACAAACATTAAAATAAAAAACGGTTGAAAAACCAGAGCGGATTCAGTAACAGCTGTATAATAAGGCAGATGTTATCCGTACAGTCTGATACGTCAGCACTGACAACTCATTCATTGCCCAGGCTGTCATTTGCACACAGTGGCAGCCTGCAGCACGTCCTGAGGTCCTTCTGATGTTGAAATATTACCTCAGATCTTCCCTGACAGCCTGTAATTAGAGAAAACAGGGGCAACAACGAGACGGCAAGGTGGACGGAAAGATAATACGCTTCAGACACACAGACAAACAAAAAGAGAGTGTCACTTGTAAACAGGAGCGGGACAATGAAGCCACATGTGCAAACACAGAGGAGGATTTAGGCACTGACTACTGTGTGATAATCCATCTTTTGGCGCCTCTGCAATTATTTGGTTTTTGTGATTCAAGCAGCGTTCTCTGTAGTCTGGATGAACGCTGCAGCTTAATATACTCAACAGAAATATAAACACAGCGCTTTTGTTTTTGTTCCCATTTGTCATGAGTTGAAGTAAGAAATCTAAGACTTCTCGTGAACACACAAAAGGTTTATTTCTCTCAAATTTTGTTCACAAATTAAAATCCATGTTAGTGGGCACTTGCTCTTTGCCAAGTTAATCCATCCACCTGACAGCTGTGACATGTAGAGATGCTGATTAAACAAGGTGATTATTGGACAGGAATGTCTTCAACTGGTCACAATAAAAACACTCAAAAATGTGTATTTTTATGTTGAAACAAGACATTGTGCACTGACATCAGGATAAAATCAGGATAAATCAGGATAAACCAATCACTCCTCATGCCTAAATTTTATTTTATTTTACTTCAACTCATTAAGAATGTGAGCAAAAAAAAAATTCCTTCATATTTTTGTTAAAATATCACAAAAGAAATGGCCTTTTTGTCACATCTCCTCTCACTGTGGTGCTAAATCACCTCCGGTTTTGGAGGCAGACGTCCAGTCAGAGACAAACAAGCAATTCAAGCTCAGAAATAAGAGGCACAAATGCAGTCTGCTCCTGGCTACGAGTAATCTAATCCCCCTTAAACGGTAGGTGATGAGTGGGGTGCTGGTTTGGGCAGGGTCGAAGTTCAAGCACGTGTGGGATACAAAGTCAACAGCAGACTATTTAAGGGATGATGTTCCCTGAAATGCTGCTATTTATACCTAATTACAGCATGCACCTCAGCTAGCAGCGAGTGCACAGCTGGTTTTCTCTTGCCAGAAGCATTGATTTGAAGACACTTCCAATCAAACAACGTCAGCGTCGAGTTACAGCTGAGCTCAGTAAGCACCGGGTGCCTCCAGTGCAGTGTTTTGAATGTGGGGTTGAAATTACAGCCTTTGCTGTGGTGTGTGATTAGGGTCTGTATGTGAGGATGTCAGTCAGTCGGCCTCCAAACTCTAGAGGTTGCTAATTGAAATGACATGTCAGAGAGATGCAGTGATAACACACTCCTAATGTGGTTCCTGTATACTCTCTCATTCTGTCTATCCCTGAGTGTGTGTGTGTGTGTGTGTGTAGCCTATGGGGGAGACTGGGGACGGTTGCAACACTTGCATTTTTCTAACTCAGAGACTATTTGGACTTGACCAAACAAATCCTTATTTATTAAACTTAAATCTGTCTGCCAATTAAAGACGATGATTTCCCATTTAAAGATGATAACATACTACCTGTGTTGCCAGTATTATCGTTCACAATATTTATCTGAATGGCAGAAATCAGATGTTGCAACTTACCCCAACCCTGACGGTCGCAACATAAAACATGTACAGTTTAATATATAAAATAACCAAACTATTCTGAAAATATGCAGTTCTACAACAAAATTAATAGTATTGTTTATTTATACAACATCATAGTATCATTTATTTATTTTATAGCAATATTCATTAAATAAAAATGATTAAGTTTTGTTTGTTTATGCCTAAAGCATAGGCCTGCCTTGAGTAAATGTGCAGATGTTACAGATGTTGCACAATTTCTCTCTCTCTCTCTCTATCTCTATAAGACAGGAAGAATGGAACAATTTGCAATGTATCAAACTTTTATTACCTATTTATTTATTTATTTTTTTAATTATTGTACAAAACTGCAACTGTTTTAAAAACTGATTTTGTCATGCTCACACCTCACAATGGCTTGTGTATGTTGAAAAAAACATGCCAATTTCTATTGGGTGAACTATCACTTTATTTACCCAACAATAATTTGTTTAAGTTGAAAAATACTGCTGTGTGGTCTGTTTTTATATGGCTGCTTAGTTTGGTGACGGTTGCAACATTTATCAGCCATTATGTGGTATCTAGACACAACAAAACTACAATTCAAACTCAGTAAGTTTTGATCAATTCACCCGTTGCTACCGTCCCCCTGTTGCAACTGTCCCCAGTCTACCCTCCACGTGTGCATCAGATATGAAGTTACAGCCAGATAGCGGAGTGATGACGTGGGATCAAATCCCCCTTAAACGTTCTCTCCCTTTCTGTTTTCCAACTGTCTGAACAAATAAAACACATTAAATATGAGTACATTATGTACTCCCCTCTGACGTCCACCACAGGCATTTCATATATTCCCCTGTCATAAGCAATAAGTCCTCCATTGCGGCTTTGACAAAGAGCTTATTTACTCTGATAAAGATGGTTTCCTACTTACGTACCCAGCCAAGATAGCACACAACAAAAAGGCCTTAAAGGAAAAATCCACGCCCCTGCTCTCTGACACTCATAAATCGTCCATCTGTGGTGATCAGTGCGTCCTTAGATTTAATTTGTGGTCAAGTTTTGTAATTTCACTTATTGTTTTTCTCAACTTGATATGTACTTCCATTACGTCTTTGTTCCGCAGAGTCCGGCACTGCGCAGAGAAGCCTGCACTTGACTGAAGAGGGGAGAGCTGATAGAATAAGAACAGCAGAGTTTCTCTAAGTATAAGTCACAGTATATCATCACCTGTGCTGCAGTCTGCTTAACCAAGTGCAGATGTCTATCTGAATATTGAATAGGAACATGAATATTAAACATTTCTAGAGGAATGACAAATGTTTAGCCTACTGTTGATGTACACAATATTATAGACGATAAGTGACAAAAATAAAGTAACAGCAGATTCAAAGACTCAACAGTGTTTGAGCATGAAGAGATTTTCTCTTAGCAGTGATTAAAGACATATTTGCAGTTCCATGAAGTCTGGACACTTGAAGTTATATTCTTTTTCAATGTCTGAGCACAAACATAAGTAGTTGTTGTTCTTGAAACATCATTTCTAATGCAATTCATGCACGCAAACCTGGAAACCTACAAGGACACCGTGGAAGCGAGTGGAGGTTTCTGGCACAACTTCAACTTCTTACAAAGTGCGTGGAGAAGAGGAAAAGGGCTCCAAAAGGCAAAACTGCAACAACCCTTGTAGTTTTGCTTTTTTGAACCTACAAGAACGCAACAGACAAGAGACTAAACTGACTCGCTGGACACATTTACCCAGTATGCCTTGTAGGAAGATACACCCCTATTTTGCCTCTGATTGGCTCCGGGCTGTACACTTCTAGGTGTTTGCTGAATGCTAACATTGACCCAGCTGTGATACTGGTGCTACGAACGTAGGACCGAGATCAGAGCGACATGGCAGATCATGTTCTTTTTTTCCAGCGTTGTGTCGAAGTCTGTTTCTCTTCATCTGAACCTAACCCCACAATAACGTAAGCTAACGAGTTCGTAACACTGGTTAGCATCATAGCTAGGCTAACGTTTTTCTTTTTTTTTTGGAATATTTATGGGAAAATATTTAAAGTGAGCAGGAAAGACAGGGAAAATAAATGAGAATCCCTAGGAGGGTTGACAAGTATGTGCAGACAGTTAAAATATTGGTTATAACTAATCACACCAGAGTAGGGGCGTGTTTCAAGGATCATGCTGTCGATGACGCTACTAAGAACTACTCAACTACTCTGAGGATACATGCACTGATATTATACAGAGAAAAGAGACTGAAGATTTGTGATTGACTGGGTCACACGGAGGTCTTTCATCCAGGATAGTGAGGCTTGAGTTCTGTGTGTGATGATTTTTTTTTCTGACTTTCAACTGAGAAATTTGGATGTAGTTATTTAATGAGGGTCCAAAGTGATGATAGGCTGTTATTTGGACATTGTAGGGGATGAAAAATGTGACAGTTGCAAATCCTAGTGACATATGGTATAAATATGAACATAACTAAATTCTTCTCACTGGTGACCAAGTCTTTCACAGGAAAAATGCTCACTGAGCACTGATTTGACCCATATACAGGGTTCCTACAACTACAAGGGACATTTTCAAGCTCTTCCAGCACCTTACAGCTGTGGTTAATAACATATTTATACACACTTTACATATATGCCAAAAATTATTAGGCCCTATTTCATTTTTATCACATTAAATGGGATGTTATTGTCCTATAAACAAACTAAATAATGTTTCCTGAATGCACTCTACAGCAGGGTTACAAATTAAATGAAAACACAACAAAGTTTCACGTTTCAAAGTGTGTCATCTCTCTGTAAGTAGAACTGGCATCTATTATAACCTGGCTGAGCCAATATAATATCACCACTCAAACAGCTGCTGGACAAATGTCTTCAGTTTCAGTAAAAAAAAATAAAAAAATTTCTTTATCAAAAGAGTGAACAATTCAGCAAGAGGGCAGTTTATTAAGGAAATAATACAATTAGCTACAATTTCAAGCAATTTCAAGCAGATTCTTATCCAAAATGTAAGCACTTTTCACTTTTTAAGAACTGTTTCTATTACCAGACAGTGAAACTATGCAGACAGAGTACTAGCTAACTTGACTTGTGACTTCCTTGACCTGAGCGATGACATGACTTGACTTGCTTGGCTAATTGCAGGGACTCAACTTGACTCTCACCACAGTAACTTGGGACTTGTTTGAGAAGATTAAGAACGGAGATTTGCTCGAGATTTGCACGTGTGACTTACTCCCACCTCTGAAATACTAATATCGGAGAGGCTGGAAACAACAAATATTTGGGGTTTTTACATGTAAAGGACAAACAATTAATCTGAAATTTGACACTGATTAATTTTCTATCATTACTCGTAACTGTATGAAGGCATTCAAGTCACCATCAGCTGTTATTTGCTGTAAGAGCAACAACAACATTAGCAAAAACAATAAGCAGCCATGTCAACTAAGGCCCCACTGATACTGGGTTTTTGGGATTGAGGCCAATATTAGGAAGTAAAAATACTCTGATATTGATATATTGCCTGATAGTCTTTATACATATGGGTAGTTGACTAACATGCAGGAAAAAATGTTTTTAGCAAACAACATTTTAAAGAAAAATTTAATAAATTTATGTAATGTGAACTCTGATACTTGAGAAAATATAAGGGGTCACTTTGTCAATTCTTTGACTTTTTTTTTAAACACTTTCATTGAACTGCACCATTAATGTTTCCTATGTTGTGACATTATAAGATATAAGAAAAAAAAAATCCTAAATGATATACAAAATGAGAGAGACTCATCTTAATAGTGAGACACTTATTTTCACATAGTGTTACTTATTTCATATGAAATTAAGAACGCACATTTTTTCCCAATGACTTGTTAGACTTGTTGACTTTTTTAAATAAATGTGAGTCAAACTTTGCTGTCATCCTTTCAACACCAAAAATCATACCAATATAAGATGAGTGATGAATTTATCTCCCCTAAAGCAACACTCAACTGTTTTTTAAAAAGATATTTTGATGTTGGATGTTATAGATCTATTTGAATTCAGAAAAAGGATGAAATATACATAAAATGCTGCTTATAAAACTAAAAAAACACAAAAATGAATATCAGCACATAATGGCCCACATATAAATCAATACCAAATACAGACTGATAGAGCTGAGATAGGCCGATATCAGTCAATAATATCAGCCAACTGATACATCGGTTTGGCTCTAATGTGAACGGATAAATGAAACCTGCTAACTTACTCTGGTCACATACACACAGCCACCAGATGTGACCTTTGGATCACCTTGACCTCTCTAAAACAATTATTCCATTGATCAGTGCCACCATACACACTCTTCACTCTTCAGATGAGTGTCGAGTTGAGTCACCAAATAACTTCAACAAGGTAGAAAAGAGGCCTCTGTGTGGACATCTATCACCCACATACCACAGGAGGATACCTACATACCACCAACGTAACACCTACATAACACTGGGGAACATACACACCACCTCCACGATGACACAAAAGCAGGACGTGTACTGAGGCGACGGGAATCTTTTTCAGAGCTGTAACTTGAATATTCAAACATTTCATCAGCTGACCGCAATAAACTTTGAGAGAATCTCAGCAGCCATACATGAGTCAGTTGTTTAACTTTTACAAAAAACATACTCCTAACTACCCCACCACAATAAAGCAAACAGAAATTTGTGTGCAAGGTATTCAAAATAAGAGTCACATAATTTTTACATTAGTTACACTTCTTTTGCTGCTTGTAAAAAAGAATTGGTGTGTTTTTGCACAATTGTGGCATTCGAATGATGCAGTAAACACCTCCAGACAGCCAGAATCACACTTAAATCATTACATCTACAACATGTCTGTTATTTGAACTTAATAAAGAAGATGCAAATCTCATGTAGAATGAAACAAATTGTTGAAAGGTTGAAGAGATACACCTCTGCTGGAGTTTCCATCATTTACAGTATATTCTTTTCTTTAACCCTGATCATTATTTGAAGTGAAAAGCTGTTTAAAGGGATAGTTCAGATTATTTGAAGTGTGGTTGTATGAAGTACTTATTGGTCGTCAGTGTATTACCTACAGTAGATGGCAGTCAGCAGCACCTCAGCACGGAAGCTGAGCAACGAACTGCTGCAGCAACAAAAGGTACTATACACACTTAAAAAGGGTCCACTACAGAAAAATCAGTTTATATGTATGCTATATTTTGAACATTTTCACCACTTTGCTTTTCCGTCAGACAACCTTTTCTGATGGGAAACCGCCATTATATAAGCCAAATATAAGCCAAATATCACCCTTTCCAAACAAACCAAACTCCATAGGCGAAGTCAGTAATTTTAACTTGCAGAACAGAGGTGGCTGGTCTGCCACCACCTCAAACTGTCAGTTTGCTTGTGTTATTGTGTGACTTTGGTGTTTTAGAAGGAGTTTTTGGATTCACCAAAATCACTCAATAACACAAACTAACAGATCGGGGCAGTGGTGCTCCACTAACTCC
>JAJHUR010109640.1:0-10180 GCA_027495735.1 Lutjanus campechanus | reverse complement strand
ATTATAAAATTTAACTTCCAAGAGGCCAAAACATCTTCATTACTGAAACAGATGCTTTTCAGTAAAAAAAAGAAGATATTTTTCATCTTTTTATGTTGTTTTTCGTATTGTTACTTTGTTGTTGTTGTTTTTCTCTTGTTAACGTCTGTTGTGTGTGATATGCACTGATGGATACACCAGAAAAATAAAGTACAGATACCTGAAAACTCTACTGAAGCACAGTAACAAAGTATTTGTACTTAGTTACTTCCCACCTCTGTTCACATATTGCAAATCAAATTTTTGCTCACATGTAATTTGTAATTCTTGAATTATGTTATTAGGTTGTAACTGCTCAGTGTCTGTCCATGTAAAGAGACCTGGATAAGTTAGAAAAGTTATTTATTAGCATCGACCCTGAGAACAAGTCAGATAAAACAATATTTTAATGGTTTTAGGGGAAATGCTGCTGCTCGATCCTTGTTGTTTCCAAAATGACGACTTAAAAGTTCACAAAAGTACCCAAGTTAACTTAACTATCCGTCCCATTAGCTGATGGAAGAAAATCTTTCAGGTGTGGGAGAAAAATGAACTCCTGAATGCCACAAGTGTGCAGAACGTTTCTGCTGCACGGGGAGTCATAAAAGTCTTCAGCTCGAGTGAAAACATGAAAATGTTTTATTGCTTTTTCCTGTTGAGATTTTACAGCTCACTGCGACCATACAACAACTGTTTGTGGCCGAGGAAGGATGTGAGAGCGAAGCTCCAACAACATCTGATGTACTGCAGCTCCCAAAAATCTCCCCACAAAGACCAATGAGAACCAGAGCAGCTCCACAGTGAGAACAGGGCGACGGGACTGGTCAGATGTGACGGGACCTCCGCGAGGGGACCCCACTCTGCACTTGACATTCATCTCCTCTCAGATCACTTGAGTGTGACTTTCCCTCGGCTTTGCCCAGCGTGGAGCCCGCGAGTCCTCGACGACGACGCTGACATGCATTGTTGGCGTGTCACCGGGTTTTGGAGAGGGCCACGTGCGTCCAGTCGGCTGAGACAAGTGCCCCCATACATGATGTCAGACATGAGAACGGACGGTCTCCGGAGCAAAACACGCTCCCATCTGCAGGGCCCGGCGGGCACAAAGAGACTTATCTGAGAATCGGCTCAGGGGCCGTTAGAGCCGGCTGCTTTACGCGCCGCTTTGTGCACAAAATGACGTCTTTCGCGTTCCCCAAGAGCCAACGGGAATTTACATTTTTAGCGTTCTATGAGGCTGATGCTCTCATAGAGAACAATTTGTGCAGGTTGAGTGCTCGAGAGTCTTGCTCAAGGACACTTGAGCAAGAAAAATGCTCAACTGCTGAAGCATCTGCGACCTTTTGAATGCAGGATAATCTCTGGAGCCAGCAGGCCGCGCTGCCAGGCAGTTAAAACCTGGATTATCAGGGAATCAGTTGAGGGCAAACACACGTAAACACTGTTTAAACATACTTTTGGTGCACTCAGACTGGGTTTCCTCTCATTTTCTTCTCTGTTGGAAAACTGTATCCACACATAAGCACCAAAAGGTGGAACTTAAAGAAAATCCTGCTTCTTAAAGTTTTTTTTTTTTTTTACTATTTTCCCATATTTTTGTGTGGAAGTGACTACTGGGGACAACAACTTTTAAAATTGTTCCAGTATTGAGGAGGAGTGCTGCAGCTGCACATTTGTACACTGTTAAAGCAGGTCCACAAAAAAAGTTTGAAGACAGGTGTGGTCCGAGCGAGGGCGCCACAAGCAGAACGGTCAGAAGAAGGGGAATTTTACGCCCCCTGGTCCACATTTGTTTCAAAGTCACTGTATCCCAGTTTCAATCATTTCCGACCAAAGTAAGGACAGTTTTCCTGTTTCGAATTCATCCATTTCATTTTCCTGAGAGGACATCAGCCAGGAACAGCCTTAAGTTTCAGCCGTTAGCTCGTATTCTGGCTGTCCTCCTCTCCTCCTGGGGTGGTCCACGATGCTGCATCCAGCTCATCAGACTGAATGTTTGAAAGATGCCGACTGCTGATCGTCTGAGGGTCCGCTGCTCAACTCAACTACAAACCACACAAGACAGTTTCTAGATCTTGACTGTTTTTCATAACTGAGAGAACTTCTGCTAAAGAAGACTCTAATACAGTTGAAAAGTTCCAGGACAAGAGTGTAAGTGGACTTTGAGTGGAGATTGTTTTGTTAAATGCTGCTTCTACGGTCAAGAATAAAGTTACAGCGTCAACTTCGAAGTCAACACAAACAAGAAGTCCTAAAATCTGTCCGAAAAATGGAAAGCTTGAACATCTTTGACAACAAGGCAAACTCGGCCAATGAAGACCATGTGACACACTTTAAAGCTCTAGAACAAGTCAATAAGTGGACCCTTGACTGGAGATTGTCTTGTTAGCTAGTTTCCAAGACCAAGAATTAAATTACAACCCTCAACATCGACGCCAATACAGACAAGAAGCTCTAAAAGTCGTCTATAAAAATGCATCTATGACAACTGGGCAAACTAAGCTGATGAAGACCATGTGACACAGTTCAAAGCTCTGGAACAAGTCAGTAAATGGACTTTGAGTGGAGATTGTTTTCTTAACTCCTGCGTCAAAGGTCAAGAATGAAGTCACAAGCTCCATTTTTACGCTAACGGTGACAAGAAGTTCTAGAAGTCGTCTGAAAATAGAAAGCTTGCTGATGAAGACCAGGAGATCGAGTTCAAAGCTCCGGAACAAGACGGTAAGTGACCCTTGAGTTGAGATTGTTGTGACTGAACTTTCAAGCTTCTGTTATTCGGAGTTCAGACGGCATCGTCGTCCCAAAATGAAGAAGAAGAAGTGATGAACGGCCTCAGACCTGCTGGGTGTGAATGAATCTGTGTCATCAGTTAGTCAGACAGCGAGACGGGCGGGGACGGCAGGGGAGTCTGTGTCCACTTCATTGTCCCATCGGACGGAGGCTGATGGGTCTCTAAAAGACTGACAGATTTCACTTGGCCCACGGCCAACAGACAAACACACACACACACACATTTACATACAAGCGGCACCCTACACAGCATGGGAACTTTTGGGGCTGCTGGTTTCGATGAATGGGTGACGGAGGCGGAGGACAGATTGTCCAACTATTAGTGTCAAACATGGGATTCAAAATCGTGTCCCCCGCCAGTTAATGGAGAATGAAACACTGCAATCATTTATTTTAATTGAAAAAGAGTGAAGTGTTCTCTGTAAATGCACCAAAACACCCTTTTCACTCCTGTATCATGAAAAATGACATAAAGATCGTCACCAAATACGCTCAAGACAACACGAACGAGGAGTAAATTCCTGCCGTTTATTCCCGTAAACCTGAGAAACCATCATCTCGGGATTATAGAACTCCCTCTTTGTTCAAAATCTTTAATTATAACCACTGTTATCTGCCAGTCGGTGCATTTTTAAATTTTGAAAGATTGGGTACTCTTCGTCATTATGCCTCACAGTGGTTTGGTCCAGTGTCTTTACCTTCAGCCACGAGTCTCTCTTTACCGCCAAAATGTTAAATACGTGAATTAAGCGACTTGCAAAAAAGCTAGTGAGTTATTCAGACCATCAAGTGAGAAATTAAAAAGTGAGAAATGTACACAAATCTATTATTTTGTCATTTATTCCCTCGCATGCTGTGATCTTAGTCAGCAGTTGGTTAGTTTACTCACAGCGACTACTTGATTAGACTTAGAAAAAGATCGTGGCTTGGATTACGTATTTCTTATGACAGAAGCAAAGAGTTTTCAGGTATCTGTACTTTAACACAAATATCTGTCTCATCTACTCGCTACATTTTCAAAACAGGCTCATAAGTTTTAAAGTGTTTGAGGGGAGTTATTGAATATTATGAAAGTTGATTCTTTGGTGGACAAAAGACTTAACAAGACAAGAATGACGCAACAAGACATAAGATAAAGACGTCATAAGATGTAAGAAGACAAAAACAACATAAAAGACATGACAACACGAAAATGACATTAAAAAAGTAACAAACAAAAAATGACGTAAAAGAGTTCAGATTAAAAAAACAACATGAAAGGTGCAAAAAAAGTAACAAGGTGAAAACAACTTGACATGAAACAAACATGAAAATGACGTAAAAGACGTAACAAGACGTCATCAACACACCCGCTAACACGCTCTGGACGGTGACCTGCTCCGTCCACATGTGGATCACCTGAACTTTGGACGGGTTCTGGATCTCGTTCTGAGATAAATCTGCTTCACGTGTTTAAAGATCTGTTATTAATCTTTGTCTCAAACTGAGCACAGCGGTGATGAGACAACTCTGTCTGTCTCTTGGACAGTTCCTGAGTGTTAACGAGGACCAACTCGTCCTCTGTTCAGCCTCTTTCACACGTAGCCTCTTCCTGTTTTGCTCTCACCGATGTCGTCACCCCGCCCATGTGAAACAACACTCCGATGCTCCCCTATATTAAGGTCAATAGAGCCGCCCGGTCAGTCACAGCAAACACGGTGGAGACTCGCCTCTGAATCCATTTACTGAGGAGAACCTGAGGTCACGGAGGGTTAAGTTAGAGGAGGTGGTCGTTCTCCTTCATTCAGCATATCTGATTTAATACGCATCAGAGCAGGGGAGGCGAGGGAGGAGGAGGGCGGGGGGGTGCGCGCCAAATAAACTCAGCGGATATTAAAGGTCAAAGGGTCGTCCAACATGTGTTTTCTGAGACAGACTCACTGAAGACTAAAGCAGACGAGTCACAGCTGAGACGGAGGCGGCGCAGATGTGGACCGAGTCGGAAAAACGAGAGCTTGAAGAGTTCAGACGGGTCACACAGGTACAGAACGCCTGCAGCCATGATGTTTACCGTCAGTTTGACTTTCAAACGTCTTCATGAACATTTACAAAAACTCGCAGAACTGTGAGAAAATATAATAAACTGTCACAGTGATTGATTTGTATTTGTCATTTCCTGGAGTCTGCTTTGTGTCAGTATTTCATTTTCACTGTTTGGATATTTATTTAACAAATCCTTTATTTGATGCGTTAAGATGCAAGTTTCAGGTACTGAAACGTCAAACGTGTCAACTTTCCTTTTATTTTAATGAGTGAAACCTCCTCAGCAGATGTTATAGAATCATAAAAGACAAAGAATTAATCCTGTCACAATCTTTTCAGGTGAAAAATCAGACTAAACATATGTGAAAACATGTGGAGCACACAGACGTATGCTCGACGTGCGCTCCACATGTCCGGACCTGTTTTTCAAGTCGTTTCTATAAGAATAATTTTCATTATTGATCAATCTGTTGATCATTTCCTCCATTAATCAGTTAGTTGTTTGGTTGTTTCCAGCGCTAACTTCAAAAGACACCGTCTCTGATGGTATGGGACGTATCTGGGGCGACGTATGACCTGTTTATTTCAGTGAGACGACGCCAAGACACATTGTGGACGTGTTCCAACAGTCTTTGTAGTAAAAGAGTTCAGGTACTGGACTGACCTGCCTGCAGTCCAGATCTGCCTCCCAGTGAAAATGGAAAAGAAAAGGTGACATGTTTTTACTTTTCTCATGTGTCCTCTGATGGACTGAACTTTGTCTCCGGCCGCTCTGACGTACTTTGAGTAAAAAGCCCCGTTAATGCAGATTTCTCAGTATTTCTCACGCTGGGGACGGACACGCGGACACGCGGACACGCGGACACAGTAACGTGTCCCGAGCAGCCGCAGCTCTGTGGAAGTCATCAGGATCAGATGGCGAGATGGGGGAAAGATTTCTCACGCAGACGTTTTAAAAGATATTCAATATTATTTTGGCCGGGAGGTGAGATTATTTCCATATGGCAGCCGTACAAGTGATACCATCATTTTTTAACAGTTATGATTTAACTTCCGTGTTTTATTTTCATTTCATTTCGCTCATTTCGCTGTTGAACACCTGAGCTGCCCGACCGCACTGATACCGTCTGTGATCAGGCTGCAGATGGTCCGTCACCTCTTCCAGCAGTGTAAAGGGACATTACAAAGAAAAATACAAGATGTTTGAGATCTACAGGTCAGTGCAAGAGACAAGCAAAGAGAGTGTTGCTTCTGTTTGTTTTTACTTTTTTAAACCTGTTTATTATTTCAAAATAAAAGCATATTGCAAAGGTCAATCTAAATCATGCAGTTTTTTTTCTTCAATTAACTTGAGAACTTTGTCATTTTTAAAGTCTATCATTGTGTTGCATTTCATGTTTTCTTAAAAAATTTAAGTTATGATTAGATTTTCGTTGCACACCAGCAGGCGGCGCTAAAGGACCTTTGTGCTGCTTCCAAACTGCAGCTATACTGTACAGTAGTATCAATAATCAATAATAATGCAACATTAAAATTCTACAATTAATTTAATGCATCAATAATAATAATAAAAACAATAATAATCTGTTTACACTGTAAAAATGAAAAGTTTGTAGATTTTTGAGTTTTGAGCCAAACTCTTAAAGATTTACTTTTTTAGTTTTGAGTTGTAGAAACTCCCCAAAAAATTGTATTTCAGAAATCATTGAGTAAACTGAAGTGAGAGTGAATAATTGTTAATAATTTAATATTTTGAATTGAAACAGTTTAATTTTCAGGTTCACAGCTGACTCAAGTTTAACTAATGAAGAAAAGGTTACAGGATGAAAATGTTTGTTTAGTTTGTTTCAAAACTAAAAAAATGTAGTGAAGTCAGTTGCTTTGAAATTATGAGTTTTCTCAACTTTTTACAGTGTAACAATAATCTATTAATTCAAATAATAATATAAGAGTCCTGAAGGGATCATTCTGAATAATAAATACTTTGATTTTTGTTGTTAATAATGATGTACTTTCACTTAGATCAACGTTTGAATGCAGTATTTTTTACAGTGTCTGTATCTTTATTTATTGTTTGTTTGGATCAGCTTCCACAAACTGATCGCTCGTTTTTAAAGACAAAAATTAAAAATCAGAACATCAATAAGACGGTAAAATGTGATATTAAATAAGAAAACAAGGAAAAAGTGCAAATGAAACTATAACAGTAACAAAATAACATCTTTATTTTGTTTTAATGACTTTTTTAAAGAAAATGTGTTTTTGATGATTTTTGATCTGGTGTTGGTGTGGAGCAGGTTCCATGCAGGAGAACCTCATTAAAGAACCGTCATCAGTCTCACTTCCTGTTTCTGATGAGCTCACATCACCTCATCAGATGATTTTTAGAGTTTTATGTGAGTTGCCACGTTGTTTAACGCAGTTATGTACCAAAGAAACAGAATGTTTTATGTATTTTACTCGCAGTGTTGCAGTTCGTCCACTAGATGTCGGTGTTTTACTGTAAATAAAACACGTGCAGGTCAGAATAAACTCAGATATCAAAAGTTTCTGCCTCAGAAACACAGAACTGATGTGTTCGACAGTTTCAGTCATTTAACTTCAGCAAAAAAACAAACACTGTAAGAAAACATGAATATATTGAATAAAAATAAAGAGATTTGTGTTGTTGTTGTTGTTGTTGTGTTTGTGTTGTTGTGTGCTCTGTGTTCAGTTTAACTTCATGATGTGTCTAAATGCTGTTTTTGTATTTTTCTTCCTGCTTTTTAATCTTATAAAAACAACAAAAAAAGAATCAGAACCTTCAACCTGCTGAAAGACGTCGAGACGATGCTGCAGTTCTGCAAAGAGGCGGCAGAAATGTCCTGTATCTTTTTTAACTGGTGAAACAAAATACAAATAATAAGATGGTCTGTTATTTCTCATGTTTATATGTTTACAATAACATGCATGAAGAGCAGAGCTGCAAATAATGATTATTTTCACTGCTGATTATCAAAAAATGTTGCAGCACTAAAACTTGTTTCTGCAGCTCTCCTGATGTTCATGCAGTTCCCTCAGACTGCCAGCAGGTGTCATCATCTCATTTAAATCAGTGCGTCCAGTCACACGTCTCGTTTACAGGCTGATGAAGGAAATTATATTTTAACACTTTAATAAAACTGGAAATAAATTAATGTCACCTACAAAATAAACTGCAGCAGTTATTAAACAGTAATGAACATGGTATTTATTATATTTTCTCTTACATACATATTATATTTCTGTAAGAACTCAGAGCTGATCAATGTTGTTAAAAATGTGTTTCATCTCTTGTAGAATTTATTGATTATAGATTACAGAAATAATATCATCTCCTAATTGTGCATCATGTTTTTGCCATCAAATATTTTTAATATTTCTTCAAAATCTCAATTATCTTTCATTTTAATGGTTGAAACTGTTGGTTGATCAATAAAAGTGATTCCTAATTGATAATTGCCTTGAAGTGCACGAGGAAAATATTTTTTTAAGGAAGTATTTATGGCTAAATAAATAAATAAATTAATCTTTTCTTTTATTAACTGATGAAGTTATTTTTCCAACATTTCTGATGAATTGTTTGATCCATAAAATGACAGAAAATAATGAAAATCAATTAATTGATTCTGTCACAAACGTGTGAAAACAGGTGAAGCATCTCAGAGATTAAATTATAATAATAAGTGTTTTCATGAACGTATTAAATTTGTTTTATTTTATTTTATTTAATTAGAAAAATTGCAGGAACAAAGGTTGCAAATGACGTTTAGCTAAAAATACCCACCTGTGTCGTGTTAATGTAATCTATTACAATATGTTCTGCAGTCACAACCTTTACTTCAGTTACATTAAATTCAAAATATTTTCATGTTCTGTTCAACTTAAAAACGTGAGTCCTGCTGACACAAACTGAACATGAGTTCAATAATTTGTCTTGTGAGGTTTGAAAAGTTGAATCAACTTGAGAAAAGATGTTGAGTTGAATCAGCTGATTGAATTAAAGACGCAGAGATCAGAAGAGTTCAGCTCGTCCTCTCTTCAGAGGTCAAAGGTCACACAAATGTCTGATAGGATGTTAGCAGGTGATCAACATGTAACTAGTTATGTGTAATTTAATTACAAAATAAATGTAACTGTAATCCCTTACAGCTACTCAGAAAAAAGTAATTAAAATCCAGTTACTCTTCAAAATGTTGGTGATTAGAAAACTGTTCAAATATTCTGTCTTGTTGCTGGTGGAGATCTGCTCTCTGCTACGGTTCCACCATGTTCTCAGTGTGAACGCAGCAGACAGAGAAATCAATAATCAATCAATCAATCAATCAACCAATCAATCAATAAACAAACAAATAAATAAGTAAGTAAAACTAGCCCGCTGTAGTTTCAAACCTTTTGCTCTGAAGTGGTGAGAAAATAAAAACTGGACATTTTAAACTTCAGAGTATTAAAACATTTAACAAGAAAAGTTAATTAAACTAAAAGTCTGATGATGTTTTACAGTGTAACATCAATTATTTAAAGTTTCCTCTGCTGCTCTTTGAAATACAGACTTCAAAACAAAACTCATCAACTTAGAATTCTGACTTTTTATTTAATTGTTTTAACTTATTCAGAATGTTTTGACTTTTTCTGGATGTTTTGACTTGTTATTTAATAGTTTTGACTTGTTATTTAATTGTTTTGACTTGTTATTTAATAGTTTTGACTTGTTATTTAATTGTTTTGACTTGTTATTTAATTGTTTTGACTTTTTCTGGATGTTTTGACTTGTTATTTAATAGTTTTGACTTGTTATTTAATAGTTTTGACTTGTTATTTAATTATTTTGACTTTTTCTCCACACTGTGACTTGTTATCATCGTCATGACTTAATTTAAGGCGTTTTTTTTATTTTTATCATTAACTGGCGGAAGTGACCTTCCATTGTATTGGTTTATTGATTACCGATAAATTAGAGCACGTGGTGTTAACAGATTGATATTTTTTTAACGACGACATCGTGAATCCATTAGCGGTGCTGATGAAGGCAGCGCGGCAGAGAGAGAGGAAGAGGAGGGGGAGTCAGTGAGGAGGAGGAGGGACAGACGTGAGGAGCAGAGGAGGAGGGGAGGAGGAGGAGGAGGAGGAGGTGGGCGCGGTGCAGCTCCGCAGCATCCTGATCAAACACAGGACGGAGAAAAAAGTTCACCAAGTGTCTCCTCCGGTGTTCGGTGTGTTTTATTTCAGCTGGATGGATCCGTGACGCGCTGAAAAACACTCCAGTGAACTTTTCTCTCGTGTTTCTGAGGGCGCGCGCTCACTCCGAGGACTTAAAGCACGCGCTCCGCTC
>JAJHUR010109637.1:0-12013 GCA_027495735.1 Lutjanus campechanus | reverse complement strand
TGCAGAAACTTCTCCGGAGCAGCGTTGGCAGTGAATACGTGTTATTGGATCATACTTTAACAACGCTCCACTGTGATACCCTCCACATTTTCTGAATGGCATTCTAGTCACGAGGAGCGGATTGTTTCTTGTTTGTTTTCACATTGTGAAAGATTTTTATTGGCAATAAAACATGTGCCGGTAAGCTTAATAAGTCGTAGGCCTATTTGGAGATTACACGAGATTTAAAACATCTCAGATGAAGCTGTGCAGCTATTACAGAGTCCTTTTGTAGGGAAAAACATCCACGCTTAATGATCTGTGCCTGTTGGTTCGGGGCCAGATATACGCTCATGCTGCTTTCATTGTCTCATCATTTTCTGAACAAAGACCAAACTTTAGGTCAGAAGAAATGAGGATGGAAGGATTGTTTGAAGCCTTTTGAATTATTGGCTCGCAGAGACGGCCGGCGTTCAGGCTGTAAAATATTTAAGTTTCACTGAAGATCTCCTATGAAATGCTCGATGAATCTTTTAGTGTTTGCAGGCAGCTTTTTTTTCTCATAATTTCGCTTTGAAAAGACATGACGTATCCCTCGCGCCCTTTCCAGATTGTCTGTTGATGTAATGTTGCAGCTTGTTGTTTTTGGCAGTTGCAGACAAACACCGTATATCATGTCAGAAATCCCACCGAAACGGTGACCTCATGGTGGGAACAAAGTGATGGAATAGTTTCATGAGAAAAGAAGGGGAAAGGTTTGAGACCAGGGGATTTTTTATCTTGTTTATAGCATTTTAGTCATTCAGAAAAACTTTGGACATCCCCTCCAGACTTGTTTCAAAAGAGGACTGCACTGATTTAGCATTGCTTTATAACACTGTTGGAGTTTCAAACAAAAAGGCAGATCATATTTGCACCCAGATGTATATAGTCTCCATGGCAAAGACCAGCACTTGAGTTGCACCCAGGGCGATCCACCTGCATGGAAAACTGAAAATAATCGTTATATGTATTTATTTTGTGTACCCAGCTTTGTCTGGCTGCAGTTTATGCTGCAAAATATCTAATAAGCTTCCTTTTGGTTTTGTCCATTTGACTGAGAGAGGGAGGGAGAGAGAGAGAGGACGCAGTGGTGGTCTAACAAGTTAGAGAGTCTGTACATGGAGGGAAAAAAGCCTCATTTCCTGTCTGTGTCACGGTTGTTACGTTCTAAGTACAAATAAACTCACCCACATGATAATTGATTTGGTCTGAATACAGCCTCATGCTAGCTGTGGCTAACGTAGCCTCGAGCAGCTAGCTTCAAACTGACAATGACTCGGCGACATCACAGTTCTTAAAAGGATCTCTGAGTATCCTCCTCAGCTGAGCTGCAGCCTCTCAGCCATGAGTAGATGCACACTTTCCTTCTGCGTGGTGATGATGTGATGATTTTAGTTCAAACAGAAACAAACTTATTCTTTCATGAAGGTCTGTGGATTATTTTAAGTTACAATTTCTTGAAAGAAACCAGGGTTTTTATTAGCAGCTGTTAAATATGAACGAAGATTAAATTTAATTTAGAAAAAGGTCCGTCTCAGTTTTTGATGCTGCCTTAAATGTTTCGTTTTGTCTCAAACCCAAAAACATTCAGTTTAATATGATAATAAACAAAGAAGAGCAGAAAATCTACATATTTGAGAGGCTTCTGTCATTCTGCATGAAAAATAACATTAACAATTAATTGATTTTTCTTTTTAACAGTTGCCAGATTTACTTGCCTGACATGTAGGGCTGCAACAAATGATTTTCATAGTCAATTAATTGGTTGATTATTTTCTATATTAATCGATTTAATAGTTGTCTATAAAATGTCAGAAAATGGTGGAAAATGTTGATCATTGTTTCCCAAAGCCCGAGATGACGTCCTCAAATGTTTTGTTTTTGCTCACAACCCAAAGATATTCACTTTACTGTCATAAAAGAGGGAAAAAAACAGAAAATATTTAATATTTAAGAAGCTGTAATCAGAGAAAATTGACTTTTTTCATAAATAATTACTATTATAATCAAAATAGTTGACAGTTAATTTAATAATCAATTGCAGTTGCTGCTTAACTGCCTCCTGCGATTTGAAAATTGCTGGCCATATTTAGATTTTTGATAAAAAATTTGAATTAATTGCTCAGCCCCACCGGTGAGTCAGACTAGACTCGACACAGTTTCTTCTGGAGGCACAAAAGGCTTCAAATGTTTTACACATATGCAGCACCACTTCTCAACAGCTGCAAACATATAAAAACAGTTAAATTACCGAGTTAAAATGTCTTTAAATTACATTTACTTGTTCCCCCTCTTTGATATATTCAGAATCTCTGAACAGACAAACATTTCCAATCGCAAAGTTTTAACTCCTGGACACAAGATGTCTCCGACTCAGGCTTTCAGGGGAGCCTTGTTTTGTGGTGCACGCCGCTACAAAGACGTGTCACATGCACACATGGAAGTGTGCAGCATCGTGCAATCACAGGGTAAAACATTCTACTGTTACTGCTCCAGACAGTTAATACTGTCACTAACATGTAATAGATGCTACATAACAACAGCATAAGGCTACTGTTTCAGCTGTGGGACACAAGCGATGCTTTTCTGCATCTCATTCACATCCCTTCAAGAATCACACATCACCTGATGAAACAATAAAGCTGAACATTGTTTAGTAAACTTCTGATTTTTTAACCACAAGTAAAGAAACTTCTTGTGCCGTTTGAGGAAAATAAAAAGGAAAATATAAGTAAAGAAAATCTGTAAATGAACAATGTTTTAGAGCTCCCCCCTAAATGTCTCAAAGTAAACTTTCAGGGGAGCCGAGCTCCTCGTAGCTCCGACTTCAGTGACTTCATTTACAGTCTGTCTCAGGGGTCTGCAACTTTCACTCTCAAAAGAGCCTTTTTGGGCCAAAAAACCCCCCAAAAGAATCTGTCTGTAGTCACAATTATTAAATTCTCTCTGCTCCTTGGAGACTTTTTTTGGGGGGGGGTAACACAAGACTAGCAACCAGCAAAATTTCAACAAAAAAGCAGCTGTAGACAGAAGCCGTGAGGCACATTTTAGTTGCCAAAACTTTTTAAAAAAAATCAGTGTACAGGCTTCATATTTTTACAGTTTAAATTTAAAATGTTAAAGCCATATCCGTTATTCCTTTCTACATCATTTTTTTTTGTCCAAGCCACAGAGAGCCACTTCAGAGGGGCAAAAGAGCCGCATAGTTTCCTCATCACACCTGTGTAAATTACAAACCGGACCAGGATTGACTCAGACATAAACATCTTTAAGTCAGATTTAAGGTGAGCTCAGAGAAACTTCCTCCCTTCGGCAGATGGATGTTAAAACAACCTTCTGGTATCAGACTCTGCACATACATCATTCTGCACGAGAATGAGCGGAGTGGAACTTTAAAACCGACCACGGGGGTGAAAATGCAGCAGTGTAAATGTATGATTTATCCTGCTGATTGGGTGGAATTGTTGGAATGTTTTCAGTCGATGCATGTAGCTGAAGGAATTTAAACACGAGTCCGGGGGGGCTCAGAATAAATGTGTCACGTTTGGAACAATATTTGGTCAAGAACACGAGGACCCGCCGGCCGGCGCTGTGAACATTTCATCCCCGGGAATGACCTCAGAGCTGCAGATAAATGTGGTTCCACTCTGCAGCTCGCTAGATCACATTTACGGTCTGCGCGCCCGCGTGTTTGAGCCCGATTGAAGTTTTTGCGAGCGCTCGGTCCCAGTGCAACTTTGAGATTGCATATCCAAGCTGTGCCGCATTACATCATGAAAAGCAGAGCCAGTGACTTATTCAAGTGTAATGGGCAGTATAAGTGCTTGCTCGCTCTGTTCGCCTCTAATTGTTCACAGATGTTCTGCACGCCTTTGTGTCCCACATCTTGTAGCAGCCGGCTCACACAGACGCCACATACGGTGCTCAGACTTTATTATAGAGAGGAAACGTGGCATGGAGTAAGTGTTTAATTTGGCTGTTGGTTCTCCTCGCTGCTTTTTGGTTATTAAAATTATTTATTAGGCGTTGCAGTCCTCAAAGAAAACATAATGGAGTCGAACGGATAAGTTGAATGTTCAGGCAGAAAATGTATCTGCAACAATTATTAGTATTTACTTCCAAGCCTGATGACAAACAGTCGCAGAGGAAGTGAAAGGAGGAAGAGCCGTCGCAGGCAAATTCTTCTGCAGCTCTGTCAACTCAGGAAGTGGATTTTTCTACAGACTGTTCCACATTATGATGAAATGCTGAATCAGAGCTGATCAGCAGAAAATAACCAGACAGCTACTTTGATGGTTGGTTATAATTAGGATACTTGGATATATGGACAGATGACAAGCTTTACTTTAAAGGGATGGTTTGGATTATTTGCAGTGTGGTCGTATGAGGTTCTTATTCGTTGTATTACCTACAATCGACAGGCCCCCAGTTTGGAGAAGCAGAGAACCTTCAGACAGAAAACAACTAATTAACTAACTCCCAACTAATTAAATTCATCCACATTTTGTTGGTTACGTCATCATATGTGTTTTTAAAGTAGCAAGTGAGCCATCTTCCCGTTCTCTCCCATCTCTGCTGAGAGCTGCACATGCGCAGTACCGATTACCTGCAAGATTTGCAAGGCGGACCTTGTTTATCATGGGAGCACGTGGATAATGCACGAACATTTGAAGTGGAGGCACATTGGACACGTGAATAATGAGGACTCGGACTCGCCTCAGTAAGATAGCTTGTTAGCTAGTTTGCAGTTAAAAAGCCAAGATAACTCTGTCTATGGCTCGAATGTCAGTGTTTCCCAAACATTCATTTGTTTGTGGCGACCCGACACAATTAAAACATGGGCTGCCACAAATTGATTTCCTGTTTTTGGAGCTGTGCTCTCTTCTCTCTCTGTTGTGTTTTGGTGGGAACCCTTGATTTCCTAAACTGTCACAAGATTTGTAAGGTTGGTTGACATGTTAAAAAATTTTCCAACTGAACATCGTCAGCGATGGGCAGTTTCTTGCTCCCCCCGACTCTGGTTTTGTCGCATTCAATCCTTAATTTACTGCATGAAAAGAGTGTAAAGAGTCTAACTGCAGGCTGTTTTCCTCTCACTCTTCACTCTTCACTCAGCTCAGCGCAGTCTCAGCCCGGCTGAGTGGCTGACTCTGTGTCCCCGTCTCTCTCAGACGTGGATGAAAAAATTCAAAACGCGAGTTGTACTTTTTTGATGAATCGTTTCAATAATCAATGACCAGTTGACTCTGAAAAAAGTCATATTTGCAGCCCGAATATAACAGCAGTTTCCTGTCAGGAAAGACTGTCTGATGACGAGGTGAAGTGGTGCCTGCACGTTGTTGAAGCCTTTTTATCAGGAGTATGTAACCATGGTTACCAAGCTCCTTTTGGAGTCACAGTTTGGAAACATGTAGTCATACCCTTTTAAAAAATGGTTCATTTTTCTGTGATTTTGTTGAACCTGAACTAAGACTTCCTGCTGTGGTCCCATTGTGTTTTTTTCAGTCTATACATCCCAGCTATAGGTCATCTGCAGGCATCCGTTTCTAAAAAAAGAAATAATGTCTAGAATATTACTTCAGGCCAGAAGCACTCAGTGATTGTGACTGTTTTGCAAAAACAAAATTAGAGTGTTAACTTTTAAAGAACACCAGCAGCGTGCGTGTCCTCCAGATGGTTGAAGAACAGCTTCTAATTTACTTTTGGATGTGACATTTTTAGACGAATTTTATATCCATGGTGTCGATATCTTTGGGTTGTGGTTAAAACGAGACATTTGAGGACGTCATCTTGCTCTCTGGGAAACATTTTTCACCATCTTCTGACATTTTATAGACCGAAAAACTAAGCGATTAATCAATAAAAAGACAGATTAATTGACGTTGAAAGAGTTTGTCGCAGCACTAAATCGATTATAAAAATATTTCCCGAGGATTTCTCTGCTCTGTCTGTTCTCTGACTGGTTGTTTCAGCTCCGTGCAGCAGCATCTGCTGTGACACTGACTTTGGCGTCTCGAAGGAAAACGTGTCTTTTTATGGAGGGAAAGACCTTACAGACTCTCAAGGTCACAGCGACTGTGAAATATCACTCTGTCAGGTTGTAGTTCACCAGTTTTACAGGGAGGAAAGAGCAGCGGGACAATAATTCAGTCAGTTTGAAGTCTGGTAGGGGTGCGCAGACAGGTCAGAGCCTCCTGCAGTCGGCCTATCTCTACAGTATAACCCCCCCTCCTCCACCTCGTCTACATAAATGGCCACGCTTTGAAGATAGGCTGGGGCCGGGACCTCTTCTTATCAGCTATCAGCTCAGGCCTTTATCGCCTCTCTGTCTGATGCATGCAGGTACTGCAGTTACCATGGTTATACACCAAAGGCACTTCTGGGGCCTGCATTAGCATGGCAAAATATTCCTCCATTACCCCACAGAGTCGGCGTGATACAACAACAGAGCTCACACAGCAGGAGGGAGGACCGACTGAGGGCATCATCATCCTCATCATCACCGTGACTGTTTACACGCACACAATGCAGATATTTTAGATCAAAGGAATTATCTTCGCTCGCATTGTCTCTCTCGAGCTCAGACATCTCAGCTGTGAGTCTCTGAGCGCTCGTCGGTGAGAATCAGGGCTGCAAGATCTGGTTAAAAAAGATTGGGGTTTTTTTTGGTTATTATTTTATGATTCATGACTAGTGGGAATGATCAATTTTGCTGCACAATTTTTCACACAAAGAACAAAAAAAACCCAAAAAACTATCATGGTAGTTGACACGCCCAAAGTTTGGAGAAGCAGCAGGAGTACTGCAGCCTTTTTGTGTTATTGTGTGTGTTTTAAAGCATAAATCTATAAAATATTTACTGTAATAAATCATAAAATAACCAGAATATGTCATCAAAGAAACATGTTAGGTTAAAACACTTCAGCCACGGTGTCCTGCTTCGAAATTTCTACTCTGGGCCGGAATAACTGTTTTAGTTTGTCCAGTTCACCTTAATTAGAGTTCAGATTAATGCTGAATGTTTGCTGAATGAGTGAGTGTCTGTTTATGAGTCATAATAAATCATTAATAAGCTTTTAGACAAAGTAGATGTTTGTAACAGTTAAATTGAGCAAAATGTTAATGGAGTTTGGCAGCAGTGAGACAGACAGTCACTGAACTCCAACTCCAGAGTGTGTATTTTCAGAGGAGTGGGTTTTTGTTTTCAGGATGACAGACAGACAACTGACAGTTATAAACAGCTGATCGACTTACGGTGGAGGACTCGTCCTCACTTGTTATTGTCAGTTTATGATGTTGCGCTCGTCTTGCGTTCCTGCAGCCTGCAGATCTTCACCCAGTCTGGGGAGGAGGGAGCAGAGGCATTTGGACTGCTGTAGTTATTTTTGCATGTGCATTTGCTTCATATGCTCCTTTAAACGGACAGTTCGGATTCACAGAAGTCACACAATTACACGAACAAACTAAGAGATCGAGGCAGCAGTAGACAGACAACTCCTGTGTTCTGCAAAGTAAAATTACTGGTTTCACCTACGGAGTTTGGTTGGTTTAGCGAGAGCGATATTTGGCTTATATAACAGCTGACCCTGCTCACAGCAGTTCACTTTTAAACTTCTGGCTTGGTTCCCCTCTCTTCTTCTCCAAATTGACATTAGTTAATGGCCAGCTATTTTGATAATCAATTAATTGTTCCAAAATTCTCTGATTTTAGCTTCTTAAATGTGAATATTTTCTGGTTTCTTCAGTCTCCTGTGACAGTAAGCTGAACATCTTTGTGTGTTGTCACCTTTTCACTTCACAGCCATCAACAGTTACAATTAATCGATTAGTCAAGAAAATAAATGATCTGGAGAACAAAATCTGTCATCTAGAGCATCTCTGCAGCACTACAGTACTTTATAATTATGCTGTTTTGTCACACATGCCGCCTTTATCAAGAAAAAAATGCAACTCCTGAGATTTGGACTTTGGCCAAACTGCGTTTTTGATGATATTTCATTTAATTGTGCAGCCGTGGTGAGAATATTAGCAGAAGAAGCCACAAAGATCTCAGAGTCTCTGCCGTGTGTTTTTTACATCGTCACATAGACGATGCTGCAGCCCGCTGCGTCTGAAATATGCATGATTGAATGTGCTGGAGGAATCCTGATAGTATGCGAGAGAACCCGAGAGCTCGCGGCGAATGCAGAGGACTCATTCAAAATCCACCCTACAGAGGAATCTGTGGTCATACAAACATTGAATTTGGCCAAACACTGCCTTAGCTGCTGCAGCTGTAACAAACATCCAATTCATCAGTCTGGCCAAAGAAAATATGGCTTGGAATGCAGCTTTAATCAATTCAAGCAAACCGGGTCCCCACCACGTCCTGTTTGGCCAAAAAAGGATTAATTTAAAAGATGATTTTCTTCAGTTTTCATGCCGACACAATCTATTAGATATTACACTCCGATTTAAGCTGTGAGTTATGAGCCGTGATAACTTGGATTAAGACTGTGGAGATAAAGAAAAACAGTGACTGTGGGAGGTTTTGTGCTGTATCCTCTGTGTCGAACAGTCTTCCTCTGTGCACCTCTGCAGTTTATTTTCATTTGTCTTAAAATAAAGTTGTTATTGAGGAGCTTTTTTACGCGCCCCCCCCCACCCCCACCCCCGCCCCTCCGATCCCTAAACCCTCTCCCACAAGGTGCTCAGTGAGCTGCTGGTGCTTCAGTGTTTTCAAATCCTCACGAGCTTCCTGTTTCACAAAACCTTCTCCGCCGTCGGCTCGACCCACACGCCTTGAAAAACATCAGCGGCTCTCTCGCTTCCACGGAGGTTGTGTTTGTCGGCGTGATGGAGAGCAGATTGTTCCGAGGATCTCCAGATATAACCCTCCATATATTATCTGTGATTCTGTACCATAAATAGGTCTTCCTCTTGGCCAGACCTTGGGAAAAGGAAGTGGATGATGAGTCCTGGTTGAGTGTGAGCCGCTGCGGCTGGTGGCCAGATGTGGCCAGATGTGGAGACGCTGCCCATCACCAAACCGCTCACGTTCCTCTTACAGCTTCTCATGTCTGGTGTCGTTGATCTCTAAACGCCGGGAGCAGAGATATGTCACATAGCTGAATTTAGTCCGGCTTAGGGATGTTAATTATTGATCAATAATCAGTTAATCACAATAAAAATGTATTAAACGATCATTATGGGCCTCGTTTGACCTTGTTTTGTCAGGCAGAGCCATTTGTTGAATAAGAAAACTTCAACTTAAAATGAGTAAAAAATTAAATTGCGGGAAAAACGTGCAGGACTCAACAATAGAGATTTCCCGTTTGCCCCGGGCAAGTAAAATGTTATGTTGGGCTAGTAAATCTAGCAAATCACGCACCTAACTGGGATAGTTGCAAAAAAAAAAGACTAAAACTATAAACTATTTAAATAATTTGTGAATTGTTAAAAGTATTTTTTCATGCAAGAATTGAAGAAAAATCTGTTTTCAACCTCTCAAATATTGAGATTTTCCGCTTTTCTCAGTTTATTATCATATTGAACTAAATATCTTTTGGGTTTTAGACAAAACAAGACACGTAAAGACGTCACTGTGGATTTACAGACGTTGCAGCTTTAGATTAAACATGAGAATTAACTTTAGTCTTTGTTGTTCATTGCTGCTAATAAATAAATAAAACAGTTTGTTCAGGGGCGAGTTAAAGTTGATTTTGGGCAAGTAGATTTCTGATTCACTTGCCAAACCAGGCAACGTCGAACCTTGATGTGCCTTTTGTATCTTATGAGTTATTGATGATTAATCGTTTGATTGAAAATGTGAAGCCCTAGTCGGGCTCTCTACAGGACCCCGTTTACACCTGATGTTAAAACACGTCCTGTATCCAGACATGTAATCCAGATCAGGAAAAAACACGTTAATGCATTTTCTTTTACTTAATTGTCAGATTGCGATGATCTTGACTGAAACAGCGATTGAGATATGCGACAGAATTAGTGGAAATGGTAATTTGTGCATCACAATTTTCATTTTCATCGACAAAAAACTACTAAAATTGTGATGATGTGACATTTGTTGGAGTCAGTTTCATAACAAACATCTGGAGAACAAGATTATTAGGCCAACTCATCTCTTCAGTGCTACAGTGCTGCATTACTCTTTCTCACATTTTTCCTTTATCAGATAATTGCGATTTCGTTTCGGTTCTGTGATTTGGACGCTGCGATTAATTGTGCAGCCCTAATATAAATTTAAAAGGTAAAACCCGACCCGGCTGTGCGTGTTTCTATCTCTGCTGCCCTTCATGATTTTCTTGTAAACTCAGCTCTTTTTTTTTTCCCGGATAATGACTCCCATTTCGTCAGCGAGCTGATTGGTCTGTAGTTGTGTTGTTGACACCCCGTTGCCACGGCGATCCGCTGCAGTTAAGTGAGCCAGCGTCATACCAGAAAAACCTGAGTTAAGTCCAGAGATATCTGGATAATAAGCCACCTCTTGTTTCGCAGTGAGCTCATTCTTGCGCAGCAGCTGCACAGACGTATAGACAGTGTGGACATGATGGCTGCCTCTGACCTGGATTAACTCGTCTGGCCTGAGCAGCAGCAGCAGCAGCAGCGTGTCTTGTTCAGCCTCCACATATTTTCCAGGCATGTCAGGGTTCAGTAGTTTGGTGTGAATGTGACTCACTGAGGATCAGGTATTGAAGGCGTTTGCTGACACACATGGAAATGTAGTGTGCAGCTGGACAAGATGCAGTTGTTCCTCTGGCAGGCAGGCCGGCCGGCCGTCTGGACGCTCAGCTCGTAGTCTGGTTGGCAGGGGACGCCACCTCTCTCTCTGGAGCACTCACACTGGTATGAAACCTGCCTTTATAGGGGCCACGACAAATGGTTTTCATTACTGACCGAGCTTTTATGATTGCAGAAATGAGCTGGGGAGCATACTTTGAATCTTTTCACATGTGAGGGATTTATTGAGGTCACCACAGCTCTGGAATGAGACCGGGACCTCTAAAGTTGTGAACAGAGCTGCAACTAATGATTATTACAATTTTTTTTTTAACTTTTGCTCTATAAAATATCAGAATATACACAGAAATGTCTCTCTGAAAGCTCAAGGTGACCAAAAGCTGTTTGGTTTGATATCAGAGAAAGATAAAGAATCTGTTAAAGCATTTCAGAAACATTTTTGGCTGGACCGCAGGGACCAGCCCTGTGAGTTGGTGGGTGGTTGAGTCAGTAAGTAAGTATGTAGCTGAGTGATGAAGTTACACCATTGGTCAGTCGAGTGTACGTCATCGACATCGGCACGTCGCCAGCACAAACGGCTGCGCCTGGTCAGCAGCAGGCTTCACCCAGAAAACAAGCTGCAGCTAAAAACACCTCGATCGCCTAAAAGAGAGAGTTTTGTGTTTTAAACACAGAATGTGGCTTATCAGGGCAGTTCAGTCCGGCCTTGTGCCCCTCAAACGAATCATCTTCCCTGCAGCGAGGTCGATGCTCCGCCTGCTCTGAATCATCTGCTGGAAAACCAGCGGGCAGGTTTTGTGTGATGGCTCCCGGCAGAGAGGACGAGAAAGTGTCGACGTGATATAAACTTTGTTTGATCATGAACCCCGACGTTTCTGTAGAATTCTGTCGCTGCACAATGAATCACAATATCATCAAAACCGCTGTGTGGCCAACTGCAATATTCAGTCAGCAGAACCAAATAGATTTTTTTTTTTGAAAAAGGAAAAATGTGTGAGAAGGCTGTAGTGCTGCACAGATGCCCGGACCTAAAAATCTCGTTCTCCACATGTAAGAAAATATTTTTGGTTGGTACAGACCCCAACAAATGTCACATCATCATTTTATGTTTGTATTTTTCAGTAAAAATTAAAATTGTGTTGCAAAAATGAGCATTCCCGGTAATCGAATGCAATTTCAGTGAAAATAATCGCAATAAGACTTTTTTTTTTTTTTAACCATATTGTGCAGCTGTGCAGATTGATGTTATATACCC
>JAJHUR010109636.1:0-14708 GCA_027495735.1 Lutjanus campechanus | reverse complement strand
AAAAAAAAAAAATGTACATACAAAAAGCAAACACAAGTCAAGGAGTGAAATGAAAGCTGTAACCTTTTCAGGACATGTAAGGCAACTGTAGTAATTCCCAAACACAATGGAGCTCAACATGCTCCCTCTTAACACTTGTTCAGGCCCGTGGCAGTGAATGATTTGAATTCTTACTCTGGTGAGTTTCCCCCCTCCGTGAATTAATTAGTCTTTGCCAAAGCGGGCCACATTTGTCATTCGAATTTATGCTAATGAGCACCGAGGTCTCGTGGAAGAGCTGATAGGCCGGAGCAGCTGCTCTGTCCTTGCGGGGCCTAACTGTCTCCCCCTTTTTAACTGCTCCATCTCTCTGTCTACTCCTCTGTCTGGCTCCTCATCCCATTTCTCTCTTTCAGGTTTTGTCTGCCCCCTCTACCCCTACCCCTTCTCTTCCCCCTCCTGTTCTCTCTCCCTTCAGCTCCTCCTCGTCTCTCTCCTCCTGTGGCCTTATCATCCCACCTCCTTCTTTTCTTCAACCTCCCGCTGGTCCTGGGCTCCATGACCTGTCAGTGGAGAGGAGACTGCCCGTGTCCCAGGCTGATAAGGCAGCTAATTATCCAACACTTCACACACCAGGGGAAGTGGATCGGCAAACAGACAGCCACACACATACAGAGCTACATCATATATGGGCTGCAAAAACACTGTCACACATATGCATACAGCACCAGACCACCACTACAACATAACACAAGATAGATAGATAGATTCTGATATCGATGTATCAGCCTATATTGCTCATACAGAATATAAAATACAGAAAATAGAATATATATACAGAAAAGTAATATATGTATAAACACATTTTTTGCAATGATCCCTCAAATGTGGTCATCAAACACTTGGTAGGGCTGCAACAAACAATTATTTTCACTATCGATTCATCTGTTGATTATGTTCTTGATTAGTTGATAAGTTGTTTGGTCAGTAATATGTCAGAAAATGGTGAAAAATGTTGGTCAGTGTTTTCCAAAGTCCAAGGTGAAGTCATAAAATGTCTTTTTTTTTGTCCACAATACAAAGATATTCAGTTTACTGTCATAGAGGACTAAAGAACCCAGGAAATAATCACACTCGGGAGGCTAAAATCAGAGAATTTGGACATTTTTCAATTAGAAATGGACTCAAAACAGTTAATCAATTATCAAAATAGTCGTAAAAGTTGGTAGATTAATAATCAATTATCAGTTGTATTGATTAAAAATAAATATGGTTAAAAAAAAAGTTCATCACCAGCATCCCTAATATGTAATGAAGACAGAATATTTTAAAGCTTTATTGTAAACTTTATTGTTCAAAATGGCATCAGGGCCCTGAAATGGTAAATTTTCACTAGTATTTTAAATAATTATAAATAACTATAAATAAAAACACAAAATAAAACTACATTACTTAATTAATAAAAGGAATATACGTAAAATGCTGTCTATAAAGCTAGACACATGATACTGATATAGACCAATATAGCTGTGATAACTTTAATTAAGAAGGATTAAATATACATGAAATGCTGTGCATAAAGCTAAAACATACAAACAATCTGCATAATGTTCCCAAAAAAGGCTTCTATATTGAACAACATATTCACCAATACATATATAGACAAATATAGCTGTGACAGGCCATTACTGGGCCAAATATATCGGCTGATATATTGCTGGGTTTCTAATAGACAGATAAATCGATCGATGGAAGGATAAATAGATGGATGAATATTTACTCTGGTGTGTTTCATGTCCAGCATCACCTTTTTTTTTCACAGACATATCAGTAAATTGAAGAATCTGAACAAAAACAAAGTGGTAAAACACATGAAATTGGTCAAGGCTTAAAAAGAATAAAAGTGGGGGAAAAAAACAGGGTTTTGAACCAAAATATTCTGGTCATAAATACCCCTACAAAGAGAGAAAGAACAGACAGGCTCCTCCTCTCCACTCTCGTATTATACTGTTGTAACTGAAAGCTGGTTGAAAAAGTCAGTGGCATATCTTGGCAGCAATTTTAGGAGCTGAGCACTCCAATCCAGCCTCCCAGGCTCCCCATTTGATGGAGTAGAAATAAGCACTTTGGTGCTCTTTTCTGCAATGTTAAATGCACCATTGGTGGAGGGAGAGGTCCACATTCTGTAAAGCTCTATTTTGAAGCTTGCTTCGAGTAGTGGCCAAGTGGTCGAGACAGTATGTTAGAGGACAATCCAACCAGCCAATATGCATTTTCCTTTTTTGTCCTTCTACATGGCAAATAAAACCCTTTCCTCCCATGATCTTTCACTGTGGTGGTTTGGGTTGGTGGGGCACATTATAGAATACAACACAGCAACGGACGGGGACTTCCGACAGTCTTGATGCGGTGTGATCAACTACTCAGACAGCAAAATTTGGTTCCCAAAAAAATTCGGGGAACTTTTCTCTTTTTTTTTTTCAGTTTATGGTTCCCCCTTAATGTTCCCTCAAAGTTAAAAGGAGAGTTTTTTTTTAGATTCCCCGAATGTTCTTCTCTCACAAAAACAAAACAATACTTTATGTGGTTATTAGAATGTTCTGGGGTTGCAAAACTTGCAAAAACATTTGCAGAACATTGTGGGAGGGTTACCATACAGGCAAATCAGCAGGGAACCTGAGGGGAACGTTGCAGAAATTAGCCTCAAAAAAACGTTACCTTGCGGTTATTGCAACATTTTAAGAATGTCACGTTGCACAAAAACAATCGCGGAACATTATTAAAAAGTTGTGGGAGGGTAACTGAAGAGAAACCAGTAAGGAACCTTCCGGCAGTGTTATGGGAACATTATGTTTTAGCTGGGTGTAGCCTGTGTGAGAATTCTTTCTCTATAATGTCCTATTTCATTCTTAAGAAATGCTGGTGACCAACAGAGGATGCAGGGAAAGTTTAAGATAGTACATTTTCACTATTTTTTGATAAGACACCTTTTCTCTGCTGAGGAACTCAAGTCAAACTATCACATGGCTCAAAATTCATTTACTGTAGAGCTTCTAATTGGCTTAGCATGGAATGCTGAGCAGACACCATATTTATACTTTTTTAGACTTAATCAAATTACATTGGGAACTTTATGTGTTTATCACATCGTTCCCAACACCCTAGAGTGTCTTCAGTAATTTGGCTCAGATACATTCCACCTACTCAAAGAGGAGAGTGAGGACTAATGTCATTTCGAGGGGATTATTGTGATCTTTCAACACATCTTTGGGGGGTTAAGCATGTTGTTAAAGAGAGGAAGAGGGAAGAAGCAAGAAAAAGTGATAAAACCGCACCATAGAGCCTCTGTTTTAACTTTCACGTTTTCTCCTCCTCTCCCTCTCTCCTCCGATCTCTCTCATTTTCTCCCTCACAGCACCAAAAGCCATATTATGTGCTTGTCAAGATGGATAAACCCCTCAGCCAAACGTTCAGATGAAAACAAATAAGTAGGAGACGTTCATGTAATCGCTTCTGCCAGAGAAAGGCTTTAAGAAGAACATAAACACTTTCTGGAAATGTGCCTCGCATGTACTAATTCCCTCACGCTTTTGTTTGAGTCTCATTCAACTTCAGGACCATTTCATACTGCGCCATGATGAGATGTCACCATTGGAGACACGCTTAAAACTACTTTGCAACACGGTTAGCAGCAGCGAACAAAAATATGAGATCATATTACCTTGCTGCTTGTAAAACTGTCATGATTATATTCTGGGGAATTAAGAAAAGAATTCTTTAATTAACCTGGCTGCGATTACGCATGTGGAGACGGTAAAAAAAAAAAAAAATTAAATTGGGGGACTGCCACTACCTTTTAAAATGATCAAACTCCGAGTGCTGCATTATGAGGTCACGGATGCTCTTTGTTTGTAGTGTTTTGTTTGTTTTTTTTCCCCTCTATTGGACGGCTGGACCCTTTCACATGAGAAAAGTCCCCCAACTGTCACTGCACTCCCACAATCTTTCCAGCCAACCCCTCTAGTAAAGTTCCCATGGTGGTCCTTGGACAGCTCACAGACAGAGATGAGCGCTCCAACTTGCCTCAGTCACATATTTGCTAAGGTCGTCACACCATAGTGTAACCTCACATTCTTTTAGAGGGCCGTTGAGATTAAAATCATTGACCTACTGCATGCAAACTACTGTATTTAAGAAAAACATCAAAACATTTTTTCTTGTGTGCATCGAAAAAATGAGGAATGATACTTGGTTTAAGTTCCAGTTAGGCTAAATAAAGTTAAGTTAAAGTTAATAAAGTTACCAAACTATCAGCTCTGCATGACCAGCTAGGGCAGGGGCTTGTAATTTAAAAGTAGAATGAGAAGTATTTGTCAGTTTCTGTTTTTCAAGGCACCAGGGTAGCTCATTGTTGAGTCTCATTCCCAGGACATCAAGTGGCGATGTTTTGGGTTGGTAAAGCGTCCTGAGTGTTATGCAGCAAAATAATAAGGAAATAAGAAGGTGCAGGCAGAGGGCTGCAGCTGGAGATGTGGATGGAAGTGCTGCCACGCACTTCTGGTGTGGTTGTGGGTGATGACTGAAAGGGGATTATTTCTGAATGAGTCCACACATTGTTTCTAGGGGGAAAATCCTGCATAGTTTGCCTTTAAGACCTCCGATTGTTAAAACATTTCCAAAGACCGCCACCCCATTTACACTTGATATTAAAATGGGATCTGTATCTGGATATGTTATCCAGATTGATGAACAGATTGCATTTTTGCTAGGGATGCGCACGATTAGTTGACTATACGATTAAACGCTGCCACCCTCGCTAGTCGGCACCATAAATGCTACTCGTTTAAAGTCTTTATCAGTATGTCATTCATGCACAGTGCCAGTTATCCGTAGCCTCTAAGATGTTATGCAGCCGCCTGCCACTGGTCAGGGCTGTGGCTCATGCAACCCTGATGGCTCATGCAACCCCGGATGTTTATATCAGCAAAGTCGGACAGATGACATCTCGTAAAACCAGCGCGGTTTGGCAGTGTTTTAATCTAGAAAATGGAAAAAAAATGTTGAATGTAGACTGTGTCAGAATAAACTGATATATGATCACTCGACTGGAGCAACATGTGACCACATTCAGCACAGACACGGACACTAACCTGCAAGCAGAGCCTCTTTTTTTAATTTTTTTTTTTTAGCTATATTTTATGAACTCCCTGAAGCCCACCATCTCCTCCTATTTAATTGGGGGGATATTGAAAAAATCACAAACTAAAAGAAAAAAATTGAAAGATATTGAAAACATAAACTCTACCATAAAGATAAACAAATATCCTTCAGATGAAGGAAATAATCCTGGTGCATTAAATGAGTGATTGATTAAGGTAGATGCAACCTTTTTTAAGTCTGTTGAGGTAATCATATTGGAGGCTTTTTCTGAATAATAACGAGCAACTTTGTATAGTTGAAATATTGTTTTCTGAATAATGTACTTTGTGACTAATGTGCATCCATACACCACACACTTTGAAGCTTTTACTGGTGCAGGATCGTCTGCCACATCACTTTTTTCCTTTTCAAAAACAATCCGTTTTGTGTCATCCGAGTTAACATTAGCGAGCTAACAGCGGCCAACCGTGATGATGTGTTGTGATTGGCGAGCTGATATTCAAATGTAACTGGTCATTAGGTATAAAGATAACAAGCTTTGTAACCATTTCGTCTTAACACTGCCTCTGCGGCCCTCTAGATGGCGCTCGCTAGTGGGTAGTTGAGAATGGCTGAGTTAGAGGTTCAGTACCTTATTTAACACCTTTCTCTTATGTCCCTTTTACCCTGTATGATGCAAACATTGTCTTGTGCAGGAAAGGTAATACAGAAATAGCAGGCAGTGAGAGAGTCAGAGACAGAGAGGGAGAGAGAAGATGGCTTGGTGAGATGAGGAAAAAAAAAACGGTGACCAAAAGGATGCTGAAAAGTTTCAGAGAAAAAGCTCTCCTCTTGTTAAATATTAAAGTGATAGGACACGCAACTTTCCTAACATCTACCCTGAGTTTCTTAACCTCACTCAGTCTATCTACATGCAGTACATAGAGTCAATTTCTCCTTTGAATCCCAGCCTGAAGCTAAAAGCTCTCTATCTCTGCTCTACCTCAGTGCTCACAATTGAAGCTTTAAAGCAAAGTCTGTTTCAGCTAAATGTCACATCTATATCAACAAATCAAGCAAACCTTACATGACTTTTAACGCTACATCTACAATCATTTTCTGTTTATACAGTGAAATGGAGCAGCTTGAGAATCGATTTATCCTCAGCAGTCACACATCTGAAAAGAAAAATAAGTCCGAGTGATGTGGTTGGAATTTTGAGGAAAACCGTAAAGCCTCGCGACGGGCAAATCCCAAAAACTAACACTCAGCCTGTTAAAGGGGAGCATTGAGAAGTCGGTGCTTTGGACCAGCCTGATTTCAAAGTGATGTAATACACACAGAGCACAAATAGCAACTGGATGAAGGGCTGTGGCCATGACCTCTGTGTCTAGGGAACTCATTTTCATAGTAACTAAACACCAATGAAATGTCTTCCCTGGAATGAGCCAAGCCAGAGCACCGACCGTCTAATAAAAGGCACAGGGATACGTAAATATTCTGAAAAGGAAATAATACTAGGGATGTAAAATGAAACTGCACAAACCTGCACTGATGACCTCTTTAATTTCCCCTGAACTGCATTTCATCTGCCACCTATTCATTTATTCAGAATATTCCGAAGGACTGCACATTTGTTGATATAAAATGTATGCCACTGTATCTGCCTCTGCTTTGTGTATCACCGCAGTTTCACGGGGCATTTAAAAAGTTTTTCTTTGACCTTTAATTTGGTAGCGCAGAGCAACTGGCCAGTAAGCATTTTTCTGTTGAAAAGACGTTCAAAAGATGACCGAGGTCACAGGTGAAAAGACGTTCAGAATTGGTTCAAAAGTGAAAGTTTTTTTTCACCAGTGATTTAAAGACATTTATTGAACGTTGAAAGTCTTGAAAGTCATACACATAATCCACTCAACCACCACGTCTTTGTTGCTTTTTATACTGTCCCAGTACATGTACCTTATATAATAGTCAGAACTTGTAACCAATACTTACAGGTACTTGCGCATGGTATAAATTTATTGTAAGCTGCAGCTGAACAAGTTATGAAATTTGTGATTTGTGACACGATGATGTTGCAACCACATTTTTAGCTGCTTGAAAAGAGGGTGAAAAGAGGTCTTAGACATTCAACTAAAGATCAGCATTGAAATTCTGGTTGGTCCTCACTGGGTGTATTCAACAAACTGAGTCACACAACACCTGTATTTAAAGGGGCAATTTGCAACAACTTAGGGGGAAAAAATGAGTACTGCAGTTGGAACAATAGGCAATTTTGTGGGCTTTTTCTCTGGGATTGTTGGGGCCTGAAATGCCTGATTTCATGCCAGCTTTTCTAAATATTGTGATGCATGTTGCCATGTTTTTTGGCCAGTTTTTTGGTAATAAAATTGCAGGAGCAAGTGAAATTTGCAAAAGTTTTCTTCTTTGCACAAAAAAAGTGCACAAAGAATGACAAAGCAATAACAAATAATAAAACGCTGAGTCCGTTCATTGAGACATGTGCGTGTATGGTGTTTGCGCGGGGGGACTGCTATGATTGGGTGGAACTCACAGGGAGCTAAAGTGATTGGTCAGATTTGTCGAAAAGTTGTGGTGATTGGACAAAATTGCAAGGTTGTGCAAACGTCATAGAGATCGGTTGAATATGTGTTAATTATTGCGATCGTAACATTTCAACTTCCTTGAGAGAGTTGGACAAGTGACAACAGGTAAGTTGATTAGCCATTAAGAATTGTCAGTCGACATCAAGTTAAGCCAGTTATCCCTAAACAAAAGCCCACTGCTCCGAAAATACATACTCTGGAGTTGGAGTTCAGCTTTTTTTGTTCATCATAAATACTACCTAGCTGCTTTTACGGTTTCCTTACATTTTCAAGGCCGTGTTCACTATTTTTTGTAGCTTGTTCTCATTCTCAAAAGTCTGATCATCGAACTACATGATCATGTTAACAGACAGGATGCTTTCCACTCCTTTAATCAGGTAAAATACTCCACATTTTCAACAAAGTGACGTTATCATGCACTCGAAGCATATTGCAATGTGAACATTTACTATGATTCAATTCAGTTCAATTACTCCTCATTTGGACAGCCAAAAGAATTGAGCTGTGGACAGCCATGTAAAGCCTGGTTTTAGGCCTGTGGCGTGTTAACTAAAAAGCAGACAGAGCATGTCAAGCCTGTGGGCCAGCTGGCAGGGCTCCGGTGTTTGTGTTGTGCTAGTTGGGATGTCAGGGCTAGAGTGGGCTGGAGGGGGCTGGAGGGGCTACGGGAGGACTAGGCCTCCTCCAGACTTGGCTGCTCTGACTAAATGGACCAGATCAATCACATTGGACGGCCCTGTGACAGTGAGTTAAGGTTCTGCGGCACGGCACAGCGTTTTTGGACACAGCGGCCCTCGGCATGGCTAGCTGGCTGGTTGGCAGACGCGCGCAAAACGGTTCCTCTTGCTTTCCTTGGGCTCACCAAGCAGATGGCGATGGCAAGGACGGAGGCGATGAGCCTGCCGTCAATCCCAAGCCCCCATCCATCCAGAGACAAGTGATGAGAGAGATTAGGGTGTGGGCGATGTGGAGAAGGATGGAGTGGATAGTGTGGATGGAGGGTGGACTCGTGTCAGCCAGGCCTGGGCTGGATCACACACAGCTGGGCAGGGCTGGCCTGGCCTGAGGCTGGATCTATGAGGCGTGGTGCTGGATAGTGGTTTGGGGATACAGTGGCAATGGAGGGCCCAGACAGTGGTGCAGTATGGTAACATGTCTGAGGTCTGCCTGGCACTGTTTCTGTCGGAATGTGTGTGTGTGTGTGTGTCCCTAGAGGAAGCGCCAGCTCTGTGTTTGGTGGCATCCAGAGATGGGGCAGGGCTAGCCTCACGCTGAGACACACAAGAGGCAGAGTTGGAGGAAAATATGACCTACATTGCCATAAGGGAGGGAGGATGCTTAGCTTTCACAATATACACAGAGGCGATCTGAATACTTAATGTGTACAATAACTGTACAACATGTACAGTTTTATCTCAGAGACTTTCTTTATATAAATCCCTGAGCAGCCAACATTTTTTCCATCAAACATATTCTGAAAAAGACTCAAAGAATTGTTCAGCCTATTATATTTCAAGGTTGACGATCTTGTTTTCATTAGTTTTATCACCAGTTTCTAGGGAAAAAATAAATAAATAATTGATAATAATAATCCAAGTAAAGAAAAGACTATGCAGATTTATATAGATTTATATGTGCAGTGCACCTTTCATAAATCATTTGAAATGTGTGTATTGTTTTACTGATGAGAGGGAAAAAAATGAGGGCTTGTTAATTTTGCCTAAATGCGCTTATTTTGTCTCATATATGAAGCGAGCTGAAATGCTCACGTTTTCCTGATAAGATGAAATAAAACCAAATGAAATGGCCTTTTAACTCCGCCTAAATGTATTTATTTCTGATATATGAAGTATTTGATGTGTAATATGTTTTCAATAACGTGTCAAGATAATATAAGGTGATACGTAAAAGTAGTCAGGAACTTCTTTTATGCACAGATAAACTCTTCTTAAATGTGTTGATAAGATTATTGTAAATTGTGTCATGATGGTCTGCCAGTTTTAAAAAGTGGGTCCCCAGGAAAAAAAAAAAGTTTCATAGTTTAATAGTTATAATAGGGAGTGTTGTTGTCACTAGAGCCCGAGTGATACAGACTTTTTGAGACTGATACCAGTGCCGATTTTGTAGGGACAAAAATTCAATGACTACTGATTTTCATTTTCTGTGTGAACTGTACAGCAATATGGCGATGCAGACACACTCAGGGGTATGTTTTCTTTTTATTTATTCATTAAAGAATAGGGGTGGGTGTTTCATAATTCTTTTTTTTTTTTTATCTTTCCTGAATCGAGTTTTAAATGCCTGAATCAATTTATTATATATAGTAATAATTTGGTCTGTTAGCTCAATGTTAACACATAATGGGAATTCCCTTTGATGTGCTAACGGAAATTAGCATCATGATTGTGGTAATATTATCTTAACAAATGAGTGTTTGTGCTCATACTTTCAGGCATGTATTTCATCTACTCTGTGGAAACAAACAGCTGCTGATTTCACATTGCTAACTCAGTCTATTACTCTGGCTTCAACACTCCACACTGACCAGCCACACCAACCTCAAAGTTCACACTCAGAAGTCATATATTATTTTATTTTTAATTTCTTGTTCACCATTTGATAAACAGGAACAGCTAGATGTAGCACTTTACTTCAAAAAGTATATTTATTCTATCGTGAATTTTACTTTTTTATGCATGTGAATAATGTTCATTTATTTGCTCACGTTGCACTGTGTGTTGTTTTCAGGGGTTCTATTCATATTGGCCTACCATCTTATGTTAGTTATTATTTCCTAATGGCACCATCATCTTGATAAACAGGGACAGTTAATATTTACTTGAAGTATTTAATAACTACTTTTATGTGCAGTATAGCAGTGATGCTGCTGAAATAACCTTCAAACACTGACTGACTTATGATGTGCATGGTTTTTGGAAAAATGAATCATGGTACACAGTTTCTCAAAGTGTATGATCCAACTTTTTCACATGGTCTAGTGATCAAAAAGCTAACAGAAATTGCAGTAAATTGTAATACCGAATTATGATGCTTGTAGAATCGCAATACTTGAAAATTGCAGTGCATATTAAATGGGCACTCATGTACCATCATAATATTGAGTCGGGAGATACATGTATCGTCCCAGCCCTGTTAAAAAAACATTTAATATGTATATATTTATTTAATGTGTTAAACAATTTAAAATATACACTGTCAACCAATTATGGAAATGCACCCTAAGAAAATAAAGTAAAGTTGCTAAATATTTGAATACTGTCGGTCAATTAGGGCCCGATTGTAAAACAAGAAGCATAGCCGCTCAGCATTTACACCTGCCAGTGAGCTCCTCGTGTCCACATAAATGTGTCCCATTGTGCTAAATATAAATCACTCCAAGCAATGTTTACTGCATTATATAGTCTGTTAAAAAAAAAGTTGTAATATAGGTAAAGATATACACTCATACCGATATGTATGTGATAGGCCTGTTTATCAGTCAGGCCCTACTTGCTATGTACTCTGTTGAAGCTTGCGATCTATACAGTTGGAACATGCATGTAAAATGCCAAGGGCGTTTTATTCTTAATCCAGATTTGATCTGATTCTTTATTGTGTTGCAAAAACTGTGTGTGCGTGTGTGTGGTGGTGGTGGGGAAGCGGGGTGGTGGCGGTGGTGGGGTATTGGCTTGTCACACGGCTTTGTTTACTTGCTGACAATGAATCCTCCCACTTATTTCTATGCAAGTGGCAAAGAGTGTTTTTTTTTTTTTTTATTTCCTGAGAAGCCAAATTTCAAAGCTTCAAAATCTGCAATATATTCACTGTGCGAGAGGCTTTGCGTGCATTCATTGATTTTTCTATAATAATGTTGTCTGAATTGATTTTAATTATTATTCAATCCATGTGTATCAAGAGAATCTAATCCAGCTATTGAGCGTCCATCATTCCTTTCAATGTGGGGGTACATCTGTTTGAAATCATTAAATGGACTGAAATGAATGCCGTTGCAAAATGATTTTAAACCATGCATGGTGGTTATAATATTGAATCCTGGTAATAGTTCTGGCCCTGCAACATAAAAATAGAATTTGGCATCAGTGATCTGTTCCAGTGTTAAAGAGAGATATAGTCAGAAAAGTAAGGTAAAGAGGTGATTTTAAAGCCTCTGGAAACATGGCTTTAAATAGTAAAATGCTTATATGATATCAAAGCTCAGTGTCTCATTAACTATCCAGACAGATCTGAGTGGAAATTGCACAGCACATTTTGCTGTTGAAATCATTTCTTAAGACTGAGTGGGCACAGCGGATCACATTTGATTGACAAATACAGAAGCTAAGCAACATAGTTAGTGCTGTGTGTGGCCTGCTGTAGATGGGGACGACAGCAAAACATATTTTAGCCACCTTAAAAAAGGACAACTTTAAAAAAAAAAACAAATATTTAAATGTATGCTATATTTGGAACATTTTTCTGCTTTCTTTTGCTGTCAGCCTTTTCCATCGGGGCAACTGATGCTGCCATTTATGCTTTCTTCAACGCCACCAGACTCCTTGGACCGAAAAAAAGTCATTTTACCTCACAGAACACAGGAGCTGTCAGACAACCGCTGCCTCGATCTTTTAGTGTGCTTGCGTTATTATGTGACTTGGGTGTTTTAGATCTGAATCAACATTATTTGCTGTGGATCATATTTCATCAGGATTTGAAACTGATCATTTATCATTCTCTACAATATGTACATAACAGCCTATCATCACTTTGGAGCAGTGGGCTGTTAAGAAACTACATTCAGATTTCTCAGTTTAAGCAGTTGTGTAAGTACTTTTCCTACACCGCTCAACCGCTACATCTTTCTATTCAGTGCAGAGTCTTTGTTGCTATTTAGCATGAATCCTGGTAAATATATCTTAGCAAAAGCCAAAGCTGTATACAATACATGTAAGGTTTTGTGCATTTTATCTTACATGAAGAACTTCTCCCATTACAATGTCTTAAAACCTTGTGTTTTGTGACACTTTGAAGTTGTAACCATTTAGGCAGTTGAAAAGAGGTCTTAGATGTTCGGAGCAAATATCAACTAGTTTTCAAGTAGAAATCAGCAGTGAAATCTGGGTTGGTTGGTGCTTTCTGGCTATTGTAGATCTGAGTTTCAGGAGGCCTTAAAAAGGGCAAGAAAGATAAAGTAACAATATAACTGTACTCGAATAGTTTGGACCTTGAATGTAATTGCAGTGTACATTAAACAGCTCTTTTAGAACTAAGCCTTTATTGCTTTTACACTTCTTCCCCCCTCTGTAGTTTGAAATCCAATTGCGACCCTCTGGAAAAGTATTCAACTCATCTCCCCCAATAACCTTGGATGATGACCAGCACAAACCAATGGGCTTCTAAGACACATTACAAATATTTATCAGGAGCGTCACAGCCGCCTGTGTCTCGCCATGCTCTGGACACTGTAACTAATTGGAGATCCTTTTTTGTTATCACTCCTCTCTTGGTGGTTGAAATGTAAACAGGGTGTTATGAAAGTGCCCTTATGGCGTGGAGGGAAGCGAGCGAGGCCACTCTGGCACTTACACGGCATGCCTTATAAATAAGTAATGGTACTGGACGTGTAGCGGTTAGTCATAGAGGAGGAAGGTCCGCGCATCAACCCCACCTCTGTTTGCCTTGTACATATTTCATAAGATGCTGGGGTGGAGGGAAGTGGGAGGTTGTGGGGCATATGGGAGGGTGGTTGAAATAAAAGGCAGCTCACACAGGCTCCTCTCTGTTCACTGTCATGGGTCTGTTACTATTAATAATACCAAGTGTCCTCTCTTTCTCCACTGATACAAGTTCATGGTGTTTTTCTCCTCCCTGCCTTCCTGTATTTGACAACAAAATAGGGCCGGCTGCCGTTGTGCCCACTGTAACCAGGGGAGAACACAGTGCAGGTTGCACAGTGTTAGTTTTAACAATTAAGACAACGTTTCCTTTACACTCTCCAGATGACCATTTTCTTCAAGGGCTCTGATCCAAGTTGGTGTGGAAAAGTACCCACAGACTTTCAGCTGGGAAACTAGAAAGCGTGTATTCAGATAGAGTGCAGATCTCTGCCAAAAGATGGTGAAGCACCTACTGCAATGTCACCACAACTGCCAGATGCAGCTCGCAAAGATTAGCAAAGCTTTGAAGTTTTTTTTGCATAGCTTGTAGAGAGTAGAGTGTTAAAGTGCATAAAATAGTGTAATGGCACTGTGCATCGAGCATCCTGAGTTCACCTAACTGTATAAACCTATGGAGACAATGAACAGGCTGAGAAATCCAAACTTCTCAATTTAACATTATTCACTTAGAGCATTACACACAACCAGGCAGCTTTGCCACAATATTAGAGCTGGAATGATTAATTGATTATTTGTCAGCTATTAAATACATTGCCAACTATTTTGATAATGGATTAATCTGGTTTCTTTACTTCTTTATGACTGTAAACTAAAAATCTTTGGTTTTCGACAAGGCATTTGAGGACATCCTCTTGGGCTTTGGGAAACACTGATTGATGTATTGCACCATTTTTTGACATTTTATAGGCTAACCAGCTAATCAGTTGACCAAGAAAGCAATCAATAGATTTGAGTAGTTATAACGGTTGGAACCTGCAAGTCCCAAAGAAAGTTGTAGTTACTCCGAAGGTTAAGATCTGTGTAAAGGAAATTCAGATTTCAGATTTAGTTACTTTAAAAATGTGAAAAGACTGAGAACCATATAGTACTGAACTGTGGAGTTAGGCTGTTAAAATGTTGAGTTCTGTGTTCAGGATTTTTTGGCAGACCTGAGTCATAGACTATGGACTATACAAAACCTGTGAACTGACTCAGGAACACACAATTCATTTTGTATTGTCCTATCCTAACTAGTGGATCATAATACAGCAGACAAGGAAAAGGAAATTACGATGAGATAAAACTTTTCTGTTTTTGACCCATGACCAAG
>JAJHUR010109633.1:861-12287 GCA_027495735.1 Lutjanus campechanus | reverse complement strand
TGGTTTGGATCAGAGCCAGCAGCACAAAGAGTTTGTGTGTTAACTCAAACCTCAGGAATGTTGTTCTCCTGATCTCCAACACAGTCTGAGAGAAGAGGGTGAAATGATGGACATGCAGACATTTCTGAGACATTACTAAGTGTGAGAAACACACTTGTTTGTCGTTGTTACTAAGGCTACTTTTCTATTTCAAGAAGTTTGTAATTTTCTTTGACTTGGTTGTGATTTTTGGTGAAACAGTTAATGAGTAGTTTCTCATTCTGGTTTCCTTACTGTCCTTTATTGAATCATGGATAAACCAGCGTGTTTCGACTCAGAGAGTTTCATCAGGGTATCAAATTCTTCATACCGTTGGTTTATCCATGATTTAATGAAGGACTTTTATATTTATAATTCTTGGATGCCTCTGCACCTGATTTCCTTACTTTAATATTGCAACATTGTTCTTGACCCAGTGCAGGGTTCCCTGTTTTTCATAATTTCTCAGAGCCCAAGGTGACATTAAAGATATATAATTTATGACACTATAAGCAGAGAAAAGCAGCAAGTCCTCACATTAGAGCAGCTGGACATGTTTGTCATTTTTGCTTAAAAATAACTCAATTAATCAGCTATCAAACTGATTAATAAACTAACGTTCAAGTCTTGTTAGATTCCTGGCTGCTGTCAGTGCTACAGTGCACGTTCACTGTGGTAACGTAAAATACTTTTTAAGTAGAAAAAGTCTGAAAATTTAAAAAAATCAGGATATTTGAAGCTAGAGCGAAGTGAGTTTACCAGCTCCTCTGTAGCCTGCTCCTCATCTCAAGGCTACATTAGCCACTATGACCTTAACAGTCTAATTGAGTTGCATTGTGGGTAATGCCAGGTTTTGATAGGAAAGATTAAATCAGTGTAGTACTCTTTTTTTATTTCTATTTCAAGAAATGTATCGTTTTTCTTGGGCTCTTAGAAATTTCTCCCGGTGGTTTCAGCATGCTGAGATTTATTATTTATTTTTTGATGAGTTTTTATTTTAATCCCTCAAAAAACAACAAATGAGATTATTGTTGTGATGTACTTTTATTTCTAGAGGGCTTCTCTTGTCCTTGAGTCATTTCCTTGTAATGAAGTAAAATATTCCAGTGTGTCCATTTACCTCAGAACCCGAACCTCTGAAAACTTACACTGTAATTTAAAAAACTAATGAATGATTAGTTGATCAACAGAAAGTCATCTATTGTCAACTGATTAATAATTTAAGTGACTTTTCAAGTAAACAAAAACAAAAATTCCCCTTTTACGACTTCTTCATGGTGAGAATCTGCTGTTTTTCCTTGTTGTATGTTGATTTTTGGATCATTTTATAGAGAAAATAAGATTAATTGATTAGGAAAATAATAAGCGGTTGACAGTTGTGTTTATCTTGATTAGATTACATCTAACGCGGTCTCTCCTCTGGTTTCTCTCACAGTCTCCTGCTCAGTATTCTCAGATCGAACAAGATGCCATCAAAATAGCAAAAGAGATCAGCGCAGAGTACTGGGCTGTGTCGTCGCTCACAGGTGAGTTCAACACAATAAACCAAACAAGAACACCTGAAATGCAGCAGGTGTCCTTGGGAACGAGTTATTGACTCAGTATACGCAATAATATTACCAAAAAAAACTGTTTTGCCACATTATCATTGGTTCTAAAAGTAGAATATTAGTAGTCGATCATTATTTACTGATCTATATGTCTCCATGCTGCAGGGGAAAACGTGAAGGAGTTTTTCTTCCGAGTTGCATCGTTGGCGTTTGAGACCAACGTTCTCGCTGAGTTGGAGAAAAGTGGATCGAGGCAAATTGGGGACGTCGTCAGTGAGTATCTGAACAGTCTCTCTGTAATAATGATGATAAAAACCATCACACTTGTCGCACAGTTTTAACACCCAGCTGATCATTTGTTTCAGGGATTAACAGCACTTCTAGCAATGTGTACGCCTCATCGAAGAAGAAGCAGCCGAACTGCTGCCAGTGAGGACGGAGGCAGCAGGAGTTTAAAGTCTGAGGCACGGACTGAAAATGAGGATTTTTCTCTCAGTGGAAAAAAAAAGACTGTGGCTGCTCTCAGGCTCATGGGAGGGATTTTCTGTGGTCAGGGCAGGAGGAGGGACGCTGGAGTTTAACTTCCTGACATGTTTGACTTCAGTTTTTCCTGGACTGGAGAGAGTTTTCCTCTGTGGGATGTGGATTCTTGTGGTGTTGCTCAGTTTAACTTGTCTGGAGTTGCAGGGTGACACAACAATTACACAAAAATGACTGTTGTGGTACTGCCGAGATGCCAAAGAATGACTGTGGATGTTTTTAACATGGTGTATGTGTGGATGCTTACCTTAGGGCATGGATTAAATACAGTATTCTGTCTTGCTGCTGTAGTTTCTTTAACAATTAAGACTTTTCCTCACTGTAATACTTTTATTTTACCTTAAAATCTGCTGTTTCAAATGACTGTTCTTACTCTTTTCATAATATTGTAGGTCAGGTTCCCAACCCTTCTATGAAAAGCAAAAATAGGCAGTAAATTACAAGAAAAAAAAGAAAAGGTTTGAGGAAAAATGGACAGAATTTTGTGTACTAGGAATGTTTCATCATCATCATCATCATCTCACGACCCCTCAGATTTATCTTGTGTCTCCTTTTAGGGGACCTGACCTCCATGTTGGGAACCATTGTTGCACATGCAGACTTGGATATTCTGTTAACCTACAGTGCATGCTTCATAGGTACGTTTTGCTGTTTGTTTACAATCAAATCAGTGACTAAATTGGGATTTTTAATTTTTATATCAAAAACTGAAACAATGTGTACGTATATTTTATCATTTATTTTTATTTTAAAATTTCCCATGGTATGTTTTCATGTAATAAAAATATTTAAAAAGAGCAGAAAAACATCCCATAGTGTTTGTAAAATAATAAAAATGTATTTTAAGGGGGCAGTTTGTATTATTTGAAGTGTGGTTGTATGAGAGGTCAGAGATCAGTGTATTACCTACAGTAAATGGCGGTCAGCACTCGCCCGTTTAGAGAAACAGAGAGGATTACAGGTGTGGGAAGCCAAGCATTTGCTGCTGACCCTGCAGTGGACAGGGTCAGCAGCAACATGTATTTTAGCCACATAAAAAAAAAGCCTACCAAGTAAAAAAAATCTATATAATTTTAAGTGTATGGTATATTTTAAATATTTTCACAGCTTTACCTTGTCGTCAAACAGCCTTTTTCAACAGGAAAAGGCTGTTCTATAAACCAAATATCGCTCTCTCACATTCAACCAAACTCCATTGGTAAAATCAGCAATTTTACATTACCCCACAAGGGAGTTGCTGCTCTACTGCTGCCTTGATCTGTTAGTTTGTGTTATTGTGTGACTTTGGTGAACCCAAACTAACCTTTTAAAACACCAAAGTCACACAATAACACAAACAAACCGATTGAGGCAGCGGTAGAGCAGCAACTCCAGTGAGGTAAAATGACTGATTTCACCAGTGGAGTTTGGTTGAGTCTGAGAGAGTGATGTTTGGCTTATGTAATAGTGTTATCCTGTTTAAAAAAAGGCTGTTTGACAAAAAGGTAAAGCTGTGAAAATATTCTAAATATAGCGTACACTTTTGATCTTTTAGGTGGCTAAAATGTGTGTGAGAAGAGTTCGTAAGAACGCCCCTCTCGTGTGGTATTCACAACCTCGTAGGTGGAAACTTCATGAAAGCTTCGAGTTCATGAGTCATGTGCACGACTTCCCATGTCGTAACCACAAGCTCACACCTTCCATTTGAAGGCAGCATTATACACGGACTACCGAAAAGTAACTCATACAACCCCGCTCCAAATTATCTGAACTATCCCTTTAAAGGTCCAGCGTGTAAGATTTATGGTGCAGTTACACATGCCCCAATCCTTAACCTTTCTTCACGTAGAGTTAAACTTTGGTGGACTTTGAGAGGGCAGCTTCAACCAATAGCAAAGATGTGTGTGCAAGCATGTTGTTCATCTTGGCTGGCGATGGTCATTCCCCTGCAATCACGTATGTGTCACTGCGGCATTATGGGGATTTATTGGCAGAATATGTCAGAAATGGAGGATAATATTCAGAAGTATGTTTTCATTAGCGCATAACCCAGGGGTCTGCAACCTTTACGATCAAAAGAGATGAAAAAAAGATCTGTCTGGAGCCGCAACTAATAAATTCCCTCTTTCTCAGAAGGCTTTTTTAAAATTTGGCGTTCATAGCTATCTTATCAAGACTCAGGAAGACTCGCCACCATCAAAATTTAGAAGAAAAGGCACCGAGACAAAGACGTAGGCTATGACGCATATTTTAAAGTGGTCACTTTACACTGTAATAAAAAAGTTTAGATAGTTGAGATGACTCACACTGCGTACTGCAATAGATTTTTGAGTTTTGAGCCCAAATCAAACTCTTATGCTTGGAAATAAACTTTTTTTTAAAGTTTTGCAGACCTATAAACTTTAGTTGAGATAATTTACAATTCTTATTTAGATCAAATTGAATCTTTGAGTTTTAGAAACTCAGAATTTGGTCACTGTGAACCTGACTTGTCATTATTTTGGTACTTTAATTGAATATATATAAAAAAAATCACTATTCACTTTCACTTGATTTATTATATACAATCTTTTTATTCCTAAAACTCAAACATCTGAGTTCATCTAAAGAAAAAAAAGTAAATTATCTTAACAAAAGATTAGTGGTTGGTAAAACTTTTTCGTCAGAACTCAGAAATCTATTGCCGTACGTGGCTTTGAAATTTAGAGTTGTCTTAACTTTTTTTTTTATCAACCTACAACAGTGATAAATGAAAATTAAAATGCTTTTTAAAAATAACTGTTATTTATTACCATATAATTCTTGGCTGAAGACACAGGGAGGTTGCAGGTTGCAGACCCCAAGTACAACCTGAAGATGTGATGTGTTTTCATTACCTTAGAATGAGCTGTTTATATCTACAGAGGGAGCTCGTCTCTTCCAAGATGGCGGCCATGTTGAACCGCCATGTTTCTACAGCAGCCCAGAGGCGACAAACCAAACGCTTGGTCTAGATACGGCCTTTTGCTTCTTTTTTTTGCGCATGTTCTGCGGCCACCACAGTTTCTCCTACACGCTTGGAAAGGGAAGGTGAGGCGAGTGGTATTCAGCTTACCTCTAAATCTTACACACTGGTGTTTTAGAATAAGTTATTAAGAACAGTTTAGTTGAAATCACAGCGTAACTTGTAAAAGCATCATTAAATGGGGATTTCACTATATTTCTTTAAAAAAACAAACAAACTGAAAAATGCTAATTATTTCTTGACCCTCTAAACCTTAGAAAATATCTCTATTCCCCTTTTCTTCTTCACCGAAGTTGTAAGAAATCAGTTGTTGAAGTTTTGGAGGGAATCCAGATGCTTCCCGTCAATTTGGCCCTGGAGCTCTTCAGGGATGCAGTGAGAGAATTTGTAATTTTCTTTAATCCACTTTCCACCTTCAGTGTTCTCGATGGCCACAGCTGCTACACCTGCAGGAGACAGATATCTGATTTGATATACTCTACAATATTCACGTTAAGATGATGAGTTATCATGGCGTTACAATGTAACCATCTGGACTGACCTACGACAGTGGCTCCCAGCCGCTCCACCAGCTGGATCGCAGCCGCCATGGTGCCTCCGGTCTCTATCCATTGGTCCACGAGCAACACCTTCATACCTGCAGCACAGAGACATGTGTCAACTATTTCTAAAAATAAAATCTTTACTGAAGTGTTCATTTAACAAAGTCAAAACATAACAAAAAGGATAAACAATTTAGATTAAAAAAAATTAAATTAAAACTGCAATGTGCAGCTTGTTATTCTGTATCTAGTGCAAAAATAAAACAACTAACAATACAAACGATACATTGTTACATAAAGTGATACAGTGTATACATGTACAAATGTAAATATAAATAAATATACATAAATCTATAATTGTAGTCTTTTTGGGTAAATAAAATGTGTATTAAAAATTAAATTAAAAGAGTCAAACTTCAAACTGGGCCTCAAAGATACCAAATCTTAAAGCAGCATCTGAATCTTAATTTACATGGTGACACTAGAGGGCGCTGTGACACAGGGAATAAATGGATACAAAGTGTGGGGACCTTGAGGTTTGAATTGTTTGGGTCAGATATTGTTCAGGCTTGATTTTAAAGTGGCAGCATTTAATTGATTAATAGATTTAAGAGAAGATTTGATCCTTGTCTTTGTCACAAACTGACTGAACTAACTTTGAGTTTTTGTACTGTTGGTTGAATAAATCACCTTTTTTCCAATGAAACTTATAATGGCTCACTGATATCTTTTTAGGTTAATTGATCTAATTGATTAATTGACCAAAAAAATAGACAGATAAATCAATTACGAAAACCTTAGTTGATTCATTGGATTTTGCTACATAACAGAAATAAATGTGTTATGACCTGTTCAAAATCATCCGCAGATCTTCTGCTTATTATCTCAGTTTTACATGTAAACACAGCTGTGCATTGGAGCCTTTCTGGTTAAAACAAAAACAATAAAATTATAATGTTTACTTAGTATTAGAAATGCAACAATCTATCTTATGTTATCATTAGTTTGTGTAATAATTAAAAAAAATTGTGTCATGGCTCATAGGAGAAGATGATATTTACATCCTGATTAAATTAGTAAACTATTTTATTGTCGCACACAAAAACATCTCAAACAATGTCAGTGATAGCATTAATAATACTTCGTCCTCACCCCAATCATGATTCTGTCACCTGTTACCAATTAACCTGTTTACCTGTTGAATGTTTCAAACAGGTGTTTTTTGTGCGTTCCACAACTTTCAGTCTTCTGTTGCCCCGTCACAACTTTTTTGTAACGTGTTGCAGGCAACAAATTCAGAATGAGCGTATATTTACAAAAAAAAAACAATCAGTTTGAACATTAAATATCTTTGCGCTGTACTCAATTGATTGATCTGATTGATTCTGTTTTGATTTACATTTCACGCCATGTCCAAACTTTTTGCAGGTTGGGGTTGTAGATGGATAAATACCAATACAGGTAAGAGGAAAGATATGTTTGTTTGATTTAGGGGTGAACTGTCCCTTTAAGCTGTGGCTCTCTCACAATCCTGGGGTGTCACCAAACATTGACCAGCTGTGTAAACATTCATCTTCTCGAAACTGATAACTGACATGTTAAAGGGTTAAAAAAAAAAAAAAAGCAAATAAAGTGAAATTAACCTGGTTTTAGCACATCCAGACGTATTTCCATAATCTTTTCTTTGCCTGTGTAGTCGGTGTATTTTTGGTTTTGTGTGGCGACACACAGGTGTCCAGCTTTACGGATAGCCAGGAAACCTTTTCCCAGAGTGGTGGCAACAGACGCCCCTGAAAAAAAAACATTAAATGATGACATTTCAGAAGTTTTAACTGGATGACTGAAAGGTGTCGTGCATTGTCACATGCAACGAGGCAGCACTCGAATATCTAAATTTAGTAAGTTTGCTAGAGGGGTTAGGTTTCCTGAGTAACTACCTCTTAAAATAAAACTAATGTGAGGCACCAAGTGTGGTTGCTCTTAACCTACCAGTTATTCCTCCTCCTAAAATTAACCCGTTTGTTTTCTTACCAAGAATAAATCCCATTGCATCTATCCCGGCAACCAGGTCGATGGTGTCGTCGAGGAATGGACTGAGGAGGTCTCTGACACAGTCTGCAAGAGCCTGGAACCACAAACACAGTAAATGCACAGAACACACACACATAGCTTGTGCTTTTCTGCAATTTTAAAGGAGTTTTATGCCATTTTCAGTGAGATGGAGGATTCTAGAAACAGTATCAACAATTAGATGTCATCCTTTGTTGCCACCTGACCTGTGAGTTGCAGTAGAGTCTGGACGGGTCCAGCCAGGCGAACCCTGGTCCTTTTGTGTTGGGCGCCATCAGAGAAAGGTACCATCCTTTATGTCTGTCCGGAGGAACGGCCAACGTGTCCATTTGAAAAACAACACTAGCGTCTACTCTGTGCTGTTGGAGGGACAAACTTGGGTGAATGAAGTGAACTGTGAATGAGAGAGAGAGAGGGGGGCCCCGTGTCAGTGGTGGGTGGGAGGCGGCTGTAACAGTAAACCTAGTTACTCACTCTCCCTGCAGCTGGTGAAGTATTTCTGATTCAAGTCATGTAAATATTTTGTATAATCAGCAGAAGTTGTCATCTTTTTTCATTGCTGTTTTGCATCCAGAACCTTCTTGTTTTGTGGTAGTGTGTGGTGGTTTTAAATTTTAAAAAAAATCCAACTTTTGCATGATTTAGCTCATTTACTTCAAATCAGGCACACTGTGCATCACTGCCAAATGTCCAAGGCACATCAGAGTGTTTTAAAGGCACAGAATGTAATTTCTGCCAGTGTGGGTCTCTCATATCAAAACAATAACAAAAGACTTTGATGGCGCTGTGACAGGGGATCGTTGGAGTTGTTGGGGCCTGGTGCAAAGAAAGACGCAAACCCCAAAAGGAGTATGAAATAAGCCAAAGTGTCATCTCCATTCCCTTTAAGAGCCAGGTGCACTTACATCTGTCACTTTGCTATTTAAATGACAGATTTGGGAAGTTGAAGAAGTGAACGGGTGCTTAAATGAACCACATGCAGAGATTTACAGACCACAGGTAAAACTGCAGGTGACTGGGTGGGCCAGGTCATAAAAATTTAAATGATTAATTAATAGTGGTTGGGTTGCTGGTGGGTGAAATTAGCCGGAGCATCTCCCAATTAAGAGAAAAACTGTGCATTTACACAGATGGGCGCCAGTACATTAGCTACTTGCATGACATGGGTGCTGAGTGTAAGATAAAGCCTGTTGTTTTCATCGTTTAAAAATAATAAACAATGTACAACCTGAGATGGAGAATAGTGCAAATCAGCTGTACGCTGTAAGTGACGAGTGACATGACAGAGACGCAAACGGTGCTACATCGTGACATGCTGGTGTCACAGAGTCTGACAGCAGTAGTGCTCTTTCTTACATTATGGGTGCAGCTTTCTGCTGCTGCAGGAGCTGCTCAGTGCACCGACAGTCTCATGCAGGGGTGAGAGGTGGCGTCAATGACTGATGTCAGCTTGGCTAACATCCTCCTCTCACCCACCTCCTGGAATGTAGAGGGCAGTTCAGGACAGAGCTGGCCCTGCAAACCAGCGTGTTTAGTCTTTCTCTGTCCTTCTCAGCACTTCCACAGCCCCAGTGGGACTGATAGAAGACTGTAACAGAGTATTTTTACACTGCAGTATTGCTACTTTTCCTTTCTTTTGCTCACTTTACTGTAGTCTGTATTGTATCTTGAATTTGAAACCAGGATATGTGGTCAAAAAACTTAACACTGCATCAGCACAAGTTTGGAGGTTGGATGTTAATCGATTATTACCATTGAGAATATAAACAATTAAAAATGTATTCATGGACATTTAGTCGATAGTCTAGAAATGGGTAATTGTGCCTCTTTTGACTTTGTTTGGTCTGGTGGAGCCATTTGTTGACAACAGAAACTTAAAATGGGAATAAAACGACCCAAAAAACCCCAAAACAGAATGAACAAAAACATGTGCTTTGTATCTTATGAATTATTAATGATTAATCAATCAAATTATCGGTAAAGGAAAATTTTGCAACCCTAGTTTGGAGGCGTGACTGTGACCACTGAGCAGAACAGAGCAGGAGTTTGGAGACCAAAGATTTGGAGAAATCTTTTGCCCCTTTGATTTAACATTTAACTAAACGGTTTATCATTTAACATCAGAAGTTAAATAGTAACTTATACTCCGAGTGTTTTTTGAGACAAACACTCAAATACTCACATAATAATCATATCAATTACATATTGGCTGCCACAGACCATCATAAAGATTAATATTGTTGTGATTTGATCAGATGTTTGGTATTAATTATGGATAAAATACAGCCACTGTTCAAATGACCTACCCATAATATGGCCCAAATACAAAAAAGATGACTTCAGTCAAAAAAATTATTTTCAATCAAATAATAACTCACTTCAATACAAAAAAAAAACAAAAACATTTTCAATCAAAGAAAAAAAGTGATCAAATGCAATTTTTTGAGTCTCAAATATTTTTTTGCATTCAAACACTTTTTTTCTTTGATTGAAAAGGCTTTTTTTTGATTGAAAATATTTTTTGGGGTTAAAGCAACTTTTTTTTGATTGAATAATAAAGACACAAATCTTTCTCCATAACCGTTCACATGGGGTCAGTGTTGCACACTCCACAGAGAGATTTACACACAGCTACAGCTCATACGTGGAATACATTTTTGTTCCTGTGTGAAATCACAATTAAATATATGTATCATGGTTAAATATAATTGATTTCCATATCTGATGGTACTGTTTACACATTATACTTCCCTCCCAAATCCCAGGTCTTTTTGGATTTCTGGGAATCTGTGATCTTCAAGGTGCATCTGTGAGATTTATTTGCACCGAAAACAAACCCAACTCTGGGGTCACTTGATAATAATTGACAATCAACCTTGGACTGGAGGAACTCTGACGAATGAAAAGCGTTAATGTTTCCTCTCTTGCATACCTCAGGTCGTCATTCTGAGTGCTGTCGTCAGACGTTTTTGCCTTCTGGTGTTTAGAATCAGCAGAGGTTCGGTGTCTGGATACGCTCAGGTTGCAAACGCAACGCAAACGAATCCATCTTCTTACTGTCAGAGCAGTACGTTTCCCAGCTCTCAGACTGGAAAGGTCCTTATAGTTGTTAAATAAACGGATCTGAAATTTCATCCCAGTTTTGTGCAACAGAGCTCAAGCTGAGCTGAAGACTGAGTGTTCAACAGTAACTGTACTTTCCCACAGTTTTGTCTTATGTGTATTTTGGACCAAATGAACTTGCAGTAAATGTGACAGGAATGCTCAGGTGCTTTCTGTTTGCATATTGTCTGCACAATAACAAAAAAGTAATAAATCTCAGCAGATGCTAAAGGGATAGTTCAGATTTTTTTTAAGTGGGGTTGTATGAAGTACGTATCCATCGTCTATACATAAATTAGATACTGGTTGTCCTGCCCCCAGTTTGGAGAAGCAGGGGATTACCAGCGTAGGAAGCGAAGCAATGAAGTGCTGTGGACAGGGTCAGCAGCAAAAGGTATTTTAGCCACCCTTAAAAAAGCCCACATACTGTAAAAGAATCAGTATCAGTTTAAGGGTACACTATATTTATTACCTCTGCCAGGCGTAAGCTGGAGCTTGTCCACAGCTAATCTCATACACTACTGGGCTAATCAGCCTAATTTCCTTTGTGCACATTCAGGACTTAATGCAGCTGTGGCTACAGGCGTTAAGTTTTTGGGTCTGCCCATTCATATGAATGTG
>JAJHUR010109628.1:0-10724 GCA_027495735.1 Lutjanus campechanus | reverse complement strand
TTTAATTGCTAACATTATGTTCCTGTATTAAAGATACTTTTATAGAAACTTTTAATATAGAAAAACACCTACATCACACAGTAAACCAAATCACTATTTTTTGCTCAGAATCACAGTTTGTTAATTAAAGGGACATTTCACCCCAAAATTAAAAATACATATTTTTCACCCTGGCTTGTAGCGCTATTTATCCATCTTAGTTAGTTTAGCGTTTAGCTTAGTTAGATTAGTTTGGTGTGAGTTGCAGAGTTTTGGAGATATCAGCCATAGAGACGTCTGCCTTCTCTCCAGTTTAATGGGACTAAATGACACTCAGCTGCTCAAAGTGCCAAAAAATTCATTTGAAAAATTCAAAACCAGTGTCTCTTTCCAAAAGTCATGACCTGGTTACTCAAGATAATCCACAGACCTTGTTGTGAGCAGTTTCATGTTAGAGCTACTTTCTTTCGGAATTAATGTACAATCTACCGGAACTACTTTCTTTCTACTAGACGTTCATAGGAAGAAAGTAGTTCCTACATGAAACTACTCACGACAAGATCTGTGGATTATTTTGAGTATCCGGGACATGATTTTTGGAAAGAGACGCTGGTTTTTAATTTTTCAAATGTATTTTTTTAATTCTATTTAGTGCCATTTAGTACCATTATAAGGCAGAGAAGGCAGACATTTCTGCGGCTGATATCTACAAAACTCTGCAACTCACACCAAAAAATCTAGATGGATAAATAGCAGTACAGGCCAGAAGAAAAATAGAGTTAATATATAGTTTTTGGCATTTAAAAAAGAAAGATCAAACTGTAATTAATTGCTATTTGAGTGGCAGTTAAAGCAAATTTACATAAATCCGTTTAGCCTGCTGACACTCTCCCCTCTTAACACTTGTTTATAGTCCAGAATGGCTAATCTGAAGGATCTAGATAAGGAGAAAAGCAATACTTAGGGAGGAAGTACCCTTATGAGACGAGTGAGCCAAGCAGCCAGCATCCTCCGGCTCTCACATCTCCAACCGCCGCACATCTAAACACACAGAGGGGATAGGGGCCAGAGGAAGGCATGTTGAATCGCACATTTGACTTATGACATCAATCTACCTTCATGAATGATGGTGGTTAATGGGGTGTGGACGGTAGTTTCTCACTAAGTGCCATCAGTCATACGCTTCAAGCCTCGGTGGCTTCGGCTCAACTGTCAGAAATGAAATGCTTAATTGAAAAATGCTCCACAGTCTGGAGCAACAGGAGGATGGACGACGATCGGCAGGGTGCTTCAAGGATTTTCATTCCTTCACAAGAAATTCTGCGAGGTAGCACAGAAAAGAAACTTCATACTCCTCTCCTTAAAAATCTACAAAAAAACTAAATTGAGCATTCTTCAAAAATTGTTTCACCTTTACTGAACTACCTGTTTAGCACAAATGATCCTTGTCTCCTCAGAACTCAAACATCTTAAAAGGCATCTGTGACATGACTCCTAAAAATGGTTTACTTCTAATATTTCAAATCAAATCAAATCAAATCAAATTTTATTTATACAGCGCCAATTCACAACAAAGTTGTCTCAAGACACTTTACATATAGAGTAGGTCTAGACCACACTCTATAATCATATTTACATCCGACAATTGAAACAATTCCCCTATAAGCAAGCACTTGAAATGTGTATTATGGTTAAATTTATTCTATTATTTACAGTCACTTTAAGCCTTAATGGACAAACTATCCAAACCTCTACAAATGCACACATGGGTCAAAATGATCTGTATTCATTAGATTGTCCCTTGATATTCCAAGTATTCATTAAATATTGAGGTACCCAACTCTCCCGTCTCCAGGGGAAGGCAGAGGTTCACTGTCTCTTTAGGTTTAGGTTTAGGCAGCACCAAAGCTACTTGGCTTGGTTTAGGATAAGATCATTGTTTGTCTCTGTTATGTGAGTGTAAATAGCCACATTGGCCATTCCACACTGGCTGCAAATAGCACTATTGGCTGCTGACACCCGGGCACTACTATCAACTGCCATAAAGATAACAATTTGTGGTAATCAAAAACAAGATATTTAAGTAATTCCTGGAAGATCAAATGATAAAACACATTTGTTTCAAAGACATAGCAAAGAAACACCAGCACACACACTGAAGTAATACAGACAATGAATACAGGTGTATTTTTAACCCATATTGTGCATTAGAAGGGTTGTTATACAAAAATGATTTTTATTCAAAAAAGTACAAATAAAAAAATAAGTTAAAATAAGGGTTTTTGAGAAGACAATTGAGGAATACCTGGAATACTTAATGATGGAATTGATTTATTGCAAAGTTACAGAAAGTAAAAACTCAGTCGGGTCACATCGGAAGCTACTTATTATTTTATATTTATTTATCATTTATATCTTCAATTGTACAGTGTCTATCTAACAATAGTTTTTGCACAATCATTCAACCATGCAGTAATTATTTACAAGTGCAATATACTGGCTATAATGACATCTTTATTGCATTTATTTATTTAAACTGTGCATTTCAGTCATCCTGTACTCTTACTGTAATACTCTTGCTTTTAACACACAGTGTGCTGTGTACATTGAATACATATTTCCATATTTTTATACATCTTATTTTATTTTTTTCTAATGAACATATTTTTTACTTATCCTCATTTATACATACTTATTACTTTAATCTCTATTTTCATATAATTTCTATATATTACATATATTTCTATTCTTGAAAGGGAGCAATTTTAATGCAACCATTTCCCCCTGATGATCAATACATTTCTGATTCTGCTTCTGATTTTGACCCTTGTTGTGCATCAAAATGGATGAGATACTCAGGATGAAGGCAAGTGTAAAATGTGGATAAACGCTTCAGTTGGGCGGCTGAATGGTCGACAGTAAAAAATGGCATCTCCCTGACGGCATGAATGTGAAGTGGAGTGTTGCTAAAAGTAAGAATGCATAGTCAGCAAAGCATCCATGAATAAATAAAGGCTAAATGTAAGAAAGCAAACAGGATTTTGTTCATCCATATTCTTCATATTGTATTTTCTATATCTTACCGGTTGCTGTAAAAACATGTAGCCTCAATTACAAAGTTTCTCGTTTGTTTTTAGTTGAATGAATGATTGAATAATTTTGTCATTCCTCAGCACAAAGGGCAGTGCAAAATGCATTAAAGCGACAAACAACAATACAGTATTCCAAGTGCCTAAATCCATAAAGAACTGCACACAGTCACAGCCGTCTAGAAAGAAATAAAAGACACCAGTCACAGTAAACTATACTTACAGAGAGATACCAATAATACCACTCATATTCCTCAGCACTCAGTTTTGCACTTCTAACTTATAATAGCTTTCCCTTTTTAAGATCATTTGAATATGCCATCAGTTGTCTGTATGTGAACCTTAATGGCTCCTGGGACCTCATAGCCTGTTTTTAAGAAGGACCCCGTACTCACAACACAGTGCTTATAGTTGTAATCTTTAGAGGACACCGGTGGTAACAGCAAATGCAGATTTTTACTACAGCAAACATTTGAGCAGTTACTTCGTTAGACATTCAAAAGAGGAGCAGCTGGTGTATCTGTTTACAGTGCAGCCAAATAATCTCATGTTGTATTAAAGCTATAGTGCGTAACTTCTACATGTCCGTAAATGTCCGTTTCACCCAAGCCACTACTAGAGGAGATGCCACAATGCTGATTAAGCCGATCGGCTCCTCTAACACCTCGCGGTATTTTCCAATATATATCATTTTTGATTTGCTTGTCGACCGGCGACATTCCCGCGCTGGCGCACAGGAAATGACGCGTTTTACCTCACAACAAGAAGGGAGGGGGAGGAAGAGCGGAAAGTCTCATAGGAAGAGGCAGAGCGCAGGTAGAAAGAGAAAGCGACATGGCGGAGAACCCAAAGAAGCGGCCGAGACACGGTTCAGAAGTGGATCCTACCACAAAGAAAAAGCCTGGACGTTCGGCTGAAGGACTATTAGCAAAGAAGGAAAGTGACCGATGGAGAAGACAAACACGGATTTGTATTGTCGTCTCTTTTCCTCGGTGGAGAGCCCTGAAGGAAGAAATTGGGCTGAGGGCAGATACAGATGTTGCCTTGTTGCTGTTGGATAAGTAAGTGACTTGGTTTATAATTATATTATGAGTAGTATGTGTTGCTGTTACATGTACTGGACCTAGTACGTTATTATTTTCTTGGAAATGGTGCTATGAACATAATGTGATGTTAGCAGCCTCGCGTTCGCCACATTGTGTAGCGAGAGACAGTGTCGAGCAGTACACGGTGTGTAGCGAGTGTTACTCTGTGTACACGGTGTGTACACCTGGGCATACGTCATATGGAAGCGCCGGCTTTATTGTTGTCATAATGCAGAATTCCGCTAGGGGAAGTTATGCACTAACAGAAGTTATGCACTACAGCTTTAATGAAGAGTCAGTCATTAAAAAAAGAGAGAAGAAAAGAACTCTGCACACTTAAGGCCAGTGTGTGCATTTAAAGGATACTTTGTGCAGTCAGTCTCAGTCTTTTCTTGAAGACTGAGAGGGACTCTACTGATCGGACTCGACCATCAGGGAGCCACAAAATGGGAGAATCTAGTTAGCGACCTCAGGCCCTGTTGTGACAGTTGAATCAGCCATCTTTCATTGGCAGAACATGTCACAGTTCTGCAGGCCCAGTTTCTCTTGCTCAGTTCTCCAGCTCTCCCAGTACTTTTCCATTCACCCCGCCTCTGCTCCACTCTGCCTGTCAGCCACTCCCACCTCATCAGCCAAACTCCACTCACCTGTACACAGCTGCGACTCCTCAGTAATCAGGCCAGTATATAAGCTTCCCCTGCTCAGTCACTCACTGCCAGATTGTCCTACAGCTTCCCATGCAAGACTCTCCAGCTCTGTTTCTCAGACTGTTTCCCTCTCGCCAACCCTGCCTGTCTCTGACTCACCTGCCTTGTCTGAATCCTGGAAATTCACCACAGTCTTCTGTCCCTGACCATGATATCTGCCTCAGTGTCCCTGGTTTTTATCTGTCTGTCCCCCTGGCTGCTTGGTGTTTCTATCCTATATTACAGTGTAAGTTTCTGTTTTTCCTCGCTGTGTTTTCCCTTGGAGAGAATCTACTTGACTCACTGCCTCCTCAACAACATCTCTGGCCTGCTGCCTTCTGCTACCATCACCTGCATAAGGACTGACCTGTCTTACTACTTTCCTGATCAAGCTATCAATAAAGGTCATTACCAATGATTTCTGATGTATTGTGTGCTGCATTTGAGTCCAAAAAAAACCTGTTACAGAGTGCAGTGAATGTAGAATGAGTAAGTTCAGCCAGGCAGGAGCTGTTTTAGTTTATGTTTAAGGCTAGATGCATCTGCACCAGAGATGAGGATTTCCAAATAGAAGCTCACAATCTCTTCGATCAGATTCTGATGGGAGGTTGACCACGAGATGTCTTGGACCAGGCATTTGCAAAGGCTTTTGAGGAAAAACGGAAATTAATTATAAACCAATCAAACGGCCAAAGTGCAAACACCATTCTCTTGTCTATTTAGTGCTACTGCTTCAATCTTTAATCAAGCCCTAGATTACTGACCAGCTACACCTGCAGATCAACCCTTGAATGGAGTGGCTTCATTCTGCGCTGAGGAAAGTCCAACTTGGACTGAAATATTTGCACTTTTGCATGTTGCCCACTGTCTCTACCTGCAGCGAATTTAATAAGAAACATCAAAAATCAAGTCTGAACTTTATTTGTCTCTCTGTGCAAGACCTCTGTGCAAGATGCTTCGCTGCCTTTATAACACCTGTGTTTACCCTGCCACTTTAATGTGGCTGCCTTGAAAAGGGTCTAGTCACAACTCAAAAATGTACAACTGTAGTCCTGTTAAAAAGAGATTGTGATGAGATAAGATAGACTTTATTGTCCTGAAGGAAATTTATCTTGGATCCATGTGGTACCTGCCATTACAACTTCATACATACAGATCCTACATTCATATAATCCATACACAGAGCTGTCACTATTCCACAATCCCACACACACCTACAGTACATGTACAGACTGCCAACAGCCAACAAACTGCATGCCCATTGCACAACGCATCTGTTTTACATAGTTGTCATGAAAAAAATTAGTTATGTTAAAAATATAGATAAATATATACACATATACATACATATTTACTTGCACATACATACACATTGCATGGTGAAGCCACAGTTAGCTTCTCATTTAAGGCTTTAATGGACAAGGGGACAAAAGAGTTGTTAAAGCGATTGAGCCTGCACTGGGGGACCCTAAAGCATCTGCCTGAGAAGTTGGTACTCATGATGGAGGACATGGGTGGGGTCTGAGATAATCTTCTGGGCCTGTCTGATAATGGTTTGCTCAGAGATAGATTGGAGTGTGGCATGCTGCCCGATTCCCAGCCTGGTAATCTTGACCTTCAGTTGCACACTGGGGTTGCGAAACCAGGCCGTGATGCCGTACAGCAGGATGCTCTCAGCTACGGCATTGGTAGAAGAGGAGCAACGCTTTCTGGTTAACCCCAGTGACCCCTCAGCCTGCGAAGGAAGTGTAGGCGCTGTTGGACCCTAGTGCAGACATCATCTACCTGAACACTCCATGTTAGTTTATGGTCGATGTGTATGCTCAGGTATTTATATGATTCAACCTTGGCTATGTTTTAGTCATAGATTTGGGGTTGAATATCATCTCCTCTGTTTTACTGACGTTGATGATCAGAAAAGGTTGATCGCAGCACTGGACAAAAAGTAAAACATGGTAAAACATATGCCACAGAGGAAACACATTGGACATGTCTTTTCCCGGCAGCAACAGTAAGACTCACTCCGACCTGTATGATACAAGATAATCTTCAATACAACCAAATTCTCATAACAAGATAAGTAAAAGCAGCCGTGTCCTCCCTCAGTGCTCTCATCGCTCAGCGCCCCACCTCCACTAATTGAAACAACAACCAACTAACTTTTTTGTCAATGTCAGCAACATGAATGCCAAACCAATTGCATCCAATCAGTTTAATTCGCATTGGGCTGTGGTGGCGGACTCACGCTGATAATGGCCTCCTGTTTAAAATGAACTCTGAATCTCTGCCCTTCCTCCTTTTCTGCTCCACCCTCCTCCTGCCTAAACTAAAGAGCTCTGCTGCTGAAGAGATGCGCTGCAAGAAATATACGTCTCAATCAAATCATGCCAATCTGGTCTTCCTTCTTACAAGATTATTGCTGTTTAAATAAGTCATCAGATAATGTGTTTGATATTCTGTGTAACTGGCAAACAGGTGTCTTTTTTTAATTTATACACAAAAACTATAAGGATGTGTCGACATAAAGCACTGGTTGGTTTTGCATCATGTCAAAGGTCACCTTACCTGGTTAAAACAAAGACTGACTAAGTTATTTTGAATCTGTTTCATTCCAAAAGTACCATGAAATAAGCATTGTTTGGAAAATCTTTCAAGAATAGAAACATTTCTGATACTGAAAATTAATATCTGGGCTTTTTTTTTTTTTCACAAAGGATAGGTCACAGATTCGAAACAAGCTCCTCATTTTTTGCAGTGTTTTCGATGCCGCACAGTTGCTGCCTAAGCAGGCGGATCCTCTAATGAACCAGCGGGTATCAGCAGATGTGGGTCTATAACTTAATTTCCCCCCTCAGCTATAGAGCAGATCCTATGGCGTGTAAGTGGTCTTGATGGATGAGCACTACAGCTCATCATACCCCCACCATCAGCACCACCAGCCCCCAGCACCCAGCACCCTCCAGCCCTGCCTTTACTGTGCCAGAATAAGCTGAAGATCTTAAATGTTTTTACCTTGAGCCGTGTAAAAACCTCTGTGTGCCTTATGTCAAAACACATGGGTATTCTTTTTTTCCTTCATTGAAAATTGATTGATTGCATTGATTGTGGCATTGCATATTTATAGCAGTAAAAGGAAGGACAAAATAGTATTAATTGCAACATTGTAATCCCTCAAATGCTTAACTGGTGCCAACCCACCTGGTCAAAACTTGAAACAAAAGAGTATCATCACTGTCAACTGATCCATGACAGGTAAACAGCATCTGTTGATAAAGACAGTTGAAATATTTAGTAAGTCACCCTTGAGTTGGGATTGTTTTCACTGTTTTACTGCAGCAAATAAGTTCTGATTAACCCACTCTGGATTACCTGCAGCTGTGAGTAAATGCAAGCATCTAACTGGTAAACATGGTGGAGTATTGAGCAGCTTAAAAGCCAGATTTCCCTCAGGTACTGGAGGAGACCAACACTGAGCTAAACACTGTACACACAGTTTGCTAACATATTTCAAAATCAACTTTATTATGTTACAACATGTCAATCTTGTGTTGCATGTAGAACTGCTCCACGTGGCCCAAAAACCTGATGTAGGCTTATTATTTATGGGTTTTTTCAAATGTAATCGTTTTTTGTTTTTTGTTTTTTTTGGGGGGGGGGGGGGTAAAAGCCACCTGCGCTCCGTTCCTATCAGTCCTCTCTACGTCCATCACAGTTAGTTTTCTGGATTGCAGTTAGCAAAGTTAACAGCCTGTCATGCTGTTGCATTCCTCTGTGTACAGTGATGCAGCTAAAAAGTAAGCACTGAAACTTGTTGACCAAATACTTGTTTCACCTTCTCGTCTGTTAAGCGCCAGCGCATGTTGTCACAAGGATTTTTTTTTTTTTCAATAAGTGCAGCAGCTGATATATAAATATATTTATGATTAACTTTCATTCCACATTGAAGTTCACAAAACGAATGCTCAGCTGGAAGAATCTCAGTCGACTGAGGTGTCTCCGACTGATGATGACGGCCCTAACTGGTGTCTCTAGTAACACCTATTTTAACCTGCTCAGCACCTGTTTACCCAACTACTTCATATCAATATGGCTGCAAAAACACTATGTGATAATATTCCTGGAAAATAAAGTTGTTTCAGTGGAGCAGAGATTTATGATCCAAGTGTTGTACAGAAAGAGATGTGATGCCTTTTGTCACGTTGGGCCTCATTCACTAATATTTTCATTTTTTTCTTAACCTTTTTCTTATAAGTCTTATGCAGACTCACGCAGGTGTTGAATTGTTCGTATCTGTGGTCGTATAATGATGAATTCCTAAATAGCATAGTAAATCCCCACTAATGCCCAAATAAGGACATGAGGCTGCAGGACTGTGCCAACACACAGAAATCACACATTGACAAGTTACAAGAGAGGACAAGAATCCCAAACGATAATCTAAAGACGATTTGACCATCTGAAAATCATAAGGTGAGTTGTTTTTTTTCTTTTCTTTTTTTTTTTTTTTCTCAGAATTAACACAACTTGATGGTACATTTTATCTGAAAGCTGTAAAATCATGAAACATGCTGATACATTTAAAGAGCAGTTTTTTTAAAACCTGGAATCCAGTGATCATTTCAAAAGTGTTACTAAAGTGCTTAGTTTGTATGTAAAATTTTGACATTTGCTTTTGCGGTTTAGACCAAACACTGTACAATTAAAATCCCCCTAAAAGGTCACTACAATGATTCTTTTTTTTTTTTTTTAATTACTTACAGAACCCCGACAGAACAACCACCTTCTGAGGCAGACCCTGGAACCACGCAGCCACTATCTCCAGGCATGTACTGAGGTCCCATTCAACTGCCCCCACGCCTGATCTCAGATCTGTCCGTGTCCAGACAACCACAGACACTTACACAGACAGCGTCGACAGTGGCCAAGATCTCTGAGACACTTAAAAAATTAATTAGGGGTAAAATTGATTGTAACGTAAAGTGATATTCCATTTTGTGAGAATAATCCATTTTGTATGTACTCACCACTATGCCGATGTGATGATGGGTGAAGGTCTTCAGTTCACCAAACAATCCTGGAGTTTTAGGAGAAACAGGGTAGCAGCCTCATCCAGTACAATGGCAGTGATTGGTGACCACGGATAAAATGTTAAAAATAACACACAAAACAAACACAAAATGTCTCCATCCTGCTTGTGTGGTGTAATCCAAGTGTCTGCAAGCCGCGACATTAAAAATTAACCGCAAAAGACGCCATTTACGCCATGTTTTTAGCAGAAATATCAGCTGTAGCATGTAGCCGGTAGGATGTAAACATGGCGGATCTCGCAAGACTTCCGTCCATTAAGATATACAGTATACGAAGTCTCGCGAGATCGACGAGATCTCTGTCATTGTACTGAATGAGGCTGCTACCCTGTTTCTCCTAAAACTCCAGGATTGTTTTGTGAACTGAAGATCTTCACCCATCATCACATCGGCATAGTGGTGAGTACATACTGAGTGGGTTATTCTCACAAAATGGAATATCACTTTAAACCTGTTTGATTTGTGACGTTTGTCTTTCTTCTGTTTGTACGCAAAATCACACTGCAAAGTCAAATGAAGTATCTATTTTAAAGACCACAATGCAACAATTATTAAAAAATATAATAAATGATAAAAAGATTTGTACGGAGCCCCTCTGGTGACATTGGATGAAAAAAAAATAATGCGTGGCCACGCGTTACTATCTCGTGGCCACGAGATAATAACACGTGGCCACGAGATAGTTAATGCGTGGCCACGAGATAATAAAGCGTGGCCACGAGATAGTTAATGCGTGGCCACGAGATACTAATGCGTGGCCACGAGATAGTAATGCGTGGCCACGAGATAGCTAATGCG
>JAJHUR010109626.1:0-10216 GCA_027495735.1 Lutjanus campechanus | reverse complement strand
GCTTGAGGGGTATTTGTGTGTGTGTGTGTGTGTGTGTGTGTGTGTGTGTGTGTGTGTGTGTGTGCTTGCAGACTGTCTGATGCAGCGTCTTTTTATCAAGTGTCATTGCATCCCCATCTGCTGAAGACACACTGTCTCCCTCAGCCTTTACACACACAGAGAAGCACTGTGTGCACGAAAGCGGCAGAAAGAAGGGGTACAGTTTTACACTGAGCCTTTGAGTATTGAATCACCAAGCTTTTGGGCGAGATACATGTTTGATGAAAGGCAGAAATAATATACTCAACTGTGGAGTACCCCAAGGTTCTGTCCTGGGTCCCCTACTATTTGTATCGTATGTTGTTATGACATCTAATCTTGTGTAGCACGCTCTGCCTGTTTACAGAAAATCAGTTTTTTTTAAAAGCAGCATGATTGATGGATGAAGCATACATAATAGTTGCTATTGTTACAGCAATTCTTTTAAAGGATTAGTTTGTCATTTTAGGAAAATATGCAATCCCATCTTTTTGCCTAATGTTTGGTAAGAAGATTGATTCCACTCTCTTAAAAGGTATAAATGAATATAGAGCTGTTGATCACTTTCTTGATTAATTGAGTGGTTGTTTGGTTCATAAAATGTCAGAAAAAGGTCAAAATTATTGATCAGTGCTTCTCAGAGCCCAAGGTCATGTCCTAAAATGTCTCATTTTGTCCACAACCCAAAGATTTTCAGCTTGCTGCCACAAAAGACTAATTAAATCAGAAAATATTCACATTTGAGAAGCTGAAATCAGAGAATTTAGTAGTAATTATCAATGACATGATTGATTATCAAAATAGTTATTTCATTTAATAGTTGGCAGCCAATAGATTGATCATCCAGTTGTTGCAGCTCTCATTGAGCGAGTGGCCAATCACAAGAAGCTCAAAAAGTGATGTTAAACGCAACATCCTTTTGGATGCTCATGAGTGTTACCTAATCTGTTAGGAATGGCCATATTGTGTGGGAAGATACTTGACTTTGATATGAATGCCAAAGACCTGCTAACTTACGGATAATTAAACCCAGCTATGTTGTGGGTTTTATGTGTGAGACTGGAAAAAGATCGAGGGGATGGGGTGCCAGACGGACAGACTGTGAACTATGTCTGAGCCATTTTAGACTTGATTGAAAGTGAAAAGAGCAGCAGTGTCACCATTACATTCATCCCTGTGGCCTGAGCAACAATAGGCTTTAGCCTAACAGACACAGACGGAGAGAGAAGGGAGGGGGGGGGGACAGGTCCGAAGCCAAGACAGAAAGAGAGAGCAGCACTCCCAGCTGTGGGAAAGCCTTTATACCTCATATCATCTGCCATCAAAACTTCCTCACTCATCTGAAATGCTAAACTGAATTTCTGGAGACAAGTGCAGAGATGACTGATGACTGACAGGACATTATTTAGACAGCTTGGAGGGAAGATAGCTCTCAAATGTTCCCCTGATGCTTTTAAGAAATGCACTCCCCCGATTTTTGCCTGATCTTTCGTTCACCGCTGTGATGATTTCAGCACCGGAAGATCAAATTTGGACTCCCTTACACTAAGCTGCGGTTAGTGCAAATTGGCTCTACAGGTATATCCATTATAGAGACGGAGGGAAGGAATGGAAAGCCTTTTTTCTGACATTTATGATATTACCATGAGCTGCGAGACACAGAGATTGGTTTGACAGGCGGACTCAGTGGGAGGGAAAGCTTTCAACAATTCGGAGGACTCTTTATGTCTATCACTGGCATCAGCCTCTTTCTCTCCTTCTGCAGTCTGCTCTCTCTCAGTGTCTCTCTCATCCTTCCTGTCATAGTCAGATGGCCTGTTTGGCTCAGTGGACAGTTTGGTCAGCCATATCCTTTTGGAAAACAATTGGTCGGTTGGGTGCCAGGATAGTTTGTAAGGTGGTCATTTGGCGTGATGATGCATAGGTATGTCAGCAGGTCTTTCAGTTCAGAATGTTCAGATGTGTTGGTTGGCATGAACCCAGATAGGTCGATTGATGGGTATTTCGGTCAGTAGGTCAGTAGGTTTGTGGTATAGCCTACCTGTGGCTTTGATGGTCGCTGGGTCAGTTGGTACGTTGGTATGTTGGTCTGCAGGTGGGTTGTTCAGTTGGTTTGGCCATGTGCCGACCAAAAATAGCACTGCATTACAAATGCCAGAGGGGGCTGCTTTGCCACATATATGTTACCATGGGTACCAGTCAGAAAAGGATTCTGTAAGTCCATGACACCAAAGCATCTCACAGCAGTTTGTACGAGCAAGATTCCCTAGAAAGTTACCATAGTTTGAATACACAATCATTACCTCTCAGTCTTGACAATTTCAAGGTACTCAACAAAATTAGCCCAATTTTCACATACTACAAGGCGTTTCACCTGGAATGTCTGCATGTATCTGATGCATTGTGTTGCAGCAAAAGTTGAACTTGGATGACCCTGGAACCCTCTGCTTCGGGAACCCCACTGTGCCAATGCATTGTCACTGAAGGGAAGCCTTTTTTTTAATGCTTTTGAGTTTGAAGGCAGGGTTGTCCTGCAAAACACGTAAACCTGACTCAACCATTGCTGCATCACAATTCAGTATCCCCCAGCAAGCTGCATCGGCTTATCAAAAATATGTACATGCACGTTCTTGGCAGAATAAAAAAAGAAAAAGAATTTAATAAGTATCTTGTTGTTTAAAACAATGCAATACTAAGATAATATCAAAAGTACAGAGGCTGTTAAAGAAAAAGATCTAGGTATTCATTTAAGGCATGAGTTCAGTTCAGTTCTTCTTACATTTGTAAACCCCTGTGTGGTGTTAGTGTCTTGTAGGCCTTCATGCTATGGCTGGAACTCAATGCCATATCAGTACTGGCACCAATACTGACCTTATGATGTAGGTCTAGTATCGACCATGATGAAACCACATTAATTGTTGTGTCTTTGTCAATTTCACTATCACTGTCATTCCTGTTACCTTATATAAAAATAATCCTTATCACTTTCACATGGTGAGGTGTACAAATTTCAAATTTGGGGAAAAGAGAGCGCAGGTATTGAATGTTGTAAGGTATTGACAAATGAAGTACTGAAGTATCGGAAGATGTATCAGATGAGGATAAAATAAAATTAATAAAATTGGATCAGTAGATCCCTACTTTACATTCATCAGTGTATTATCCAATCTGGAATTCATGGATCACATTGTGTCTTCTTTATACCTGTAGCAGAACACCCACACCAGGATAGGCCTTTGCATTTTTTTTTCTCAAAGAACTATTTTTGGTCCAAACCTAGTCAGACTTGTTGTGTCTGTAGGTCGGTGTTTTGATAGTTGTATGTCGGCAGCCTGGGTGGTAGCTTGAGATGTCAATCTCAACAGCGAGCGCCTGTTACACTGGTGGGAAGCGGTGAGCCTACAAGTTTTGTCTTGGTTCAGAAAGTACTTTGGTCGGTAATCAGTTGGTGCGACAACAGTGTGCGTCAGTCCTTTTCAAGCCTTCGTGTGGTCGTCACTTTCCCCCCTTATTCTCCTGTAGCTCTTCATCTTTCTTTGTCATAGCGAAAGCAGTTTGCAGTTGATTGGGTCTCAGCATGTGTGTGTATTTGTGTGTGTGATAGCTTACTTGTGTGTGTGCGCTCACAACATTTGGTTTGGAAAAGCCTATTGTGGGATTTTGCCAGGGAGATGGCTTAACACGCGCTTATTAGGCTGCTCCACCATGCTGGCCCATACCCCAGAATTTAAGTGTTCATGTCTGTGTCTGTGTGTGTGTGTGTGTGTGTTCCTGTGTGTGTGTTTGTTAGGTTGTCAGTGCTTCAGAGCCCATGCCCAAAATAGCCATATCATTGCTTTCCAGTTAGCTTGCTCATCCCCCCTTTATGTCTCTCCCTCTCCTGTCTTTCTAGCTGTGAAAGCAGCAGTGGGGTTGCTATGGTTTGGTGAGATACAGTAATCCAATGTGTACACACACATACACACACAAGCACACAGACACACACCTCACCTCATAAATAATTGACCTGTCACAGTGAGACGACAGGACAGACCAGATACACTCTCCCCTCCCCTATTCTCTGTTCTCCTCTCACATTTCTCTTCCTATCTCGTCCCCTTTATCCTCTGTTTCCTCACTTGCCATTCTTTTACTCAGCTTTTTGTTCCACCTCCACCTTTACCTTTCTGTCTTTTCAGTTCTTCTTTTCCCGTCACATTATTTCTTTTAGTACCTGGGCTGTACAGGTACTGCTACTGGCCTGTAGCTGATGGCATTGGAATGAAAGGACTCAATTTGTTCTGTATGTTTTAGCCAAATTAATTGCTAATTAAAAGTAAGTGCATTAAATTTAGGGTGCAATAGACCAGAAGCTCCGTATGCATAAACGTATACCTAAATTATAGAAAACAGGATTGTACTTCTTTATTAAAACGATAGTCAAAAGTAAGATTACAATCAAAGATAACTCCCTACCCTTAATTGATGGTGCCAGGTTGTCAGATTTGTCAAATTTTGATTTTAGAGCAAATAGGATTAGAACTAATTTAACTTTAATATGGCTTGAGAAAGCTGTAGACCTCCATCAGATGTCAGTCAGATGGTTCTTTCAGGGCATCAGACTGCTGCTGGTTCCTGAGTTTACAGATAAATAAAGTGTGTGCTGTAAGAAAAGCAGTGGGGCCCGAGGATAGAGCCTTGAGGTACTCCTCAGTTGCGTACTTTATTCTCCCATTCATTTAATTTATATTTATACCCCAACCTTGATGCCACCTGATGTTAGGTATAATTTAGATACCCTTAAAAAGGCCAGAATGCCTTGTGACAATTTTGGTTTCAGTTACTTAAACAATTACTTGATAATCAAAATATTGGCAGCTATTTTTCTATAGGCTCATTCATTAATCAACTAATCATTCTTCATCAGACTGCTACTGCTTCCTGACTGTAGGGATACATGAATTAGAGTTAGAGCCCTAGGATCACCCAAAATGATGTCTTCAAATTGTTTTTGTCCAAAAATGACAAATTCTCAGATCTAACAAACAGGGACCAGCAAATGTTTTCAGTGAAAAATGACTTAAACAAATAATCAATTATCAAAATAGTTGGCAGCTATTTTTCTTTTGATCAACTAATTAATTAATCAACTAATCATTGCAGCTCTGATGCTGGTTCCTAACTTTACAGATGAAGTTGTGTGTGCTCAGCAAAGCAGTAGGGCCCTAGGATAGAGCTTTGAGGTACTCCACAGCTGAGCACTTTTTTCTCCAGTTTATCAAATTTATATTTAGAACCAAAGCTTGATGTCACCAGTTGTTTGGAAAGGAATTGTGCCAGAGGCGTCTTTATGAGGTTAAGGGTGTCATGAAAGTAAGGACAGTTGTTGTTCACTGAAGTATTTCTAAAATGTTCGGCCAGTGGTTGGCATACTGTGTGAGGGCCCTAACTATACAAAGCAGACCTAAAGTTCATCTCTACAGGCACCTGCCCTTACTACCCTGGGGGCTGAATGTGTGCATGGGCAGGAAATGATCACACCCTAGCAACCCCCTTTTGACTGCACACACAAATGCATAGAGACATAAGGAGAGAGAGGTAGAGAGAGTATCAGATGGCACAGTGCCCCGTTGGAGACGTCTCATTAAGATGTGTGTGTTTTGTACTGAAGGTTCACTCAGTAAGTTTGTAGAGGCTCAAATTACCACAGATGCTCCTTCTCTTCTTTTCTTATGCTTCTGTTCTCCTTTGCAGTCCACACACAACATTCAGGTAGAAGTTAAAACTAAGGAAACAGGAAATATCGAAACATCTTTGATGTTGAACAACTTATTGATCTTTTTACTTCTGTCACCATTATTGCCCATGAAAATCTTGAGTCGGGAAAACGATGTACCTGTTTCTTTGTGAGCTTTTGCTAATGTAGTATTAAAAGCAGTGGAAACCTCTGATGTTTACATTTTTTGGGCAGTTCCAATGCATTAAACTGTCAGTCAGGATAGTTATACGTGCTTCGAACACAACACTTTGTATAAATGTTTTTTTTTTAATTGCAGTGAATAATGAAGCTCACTCCTCCTCTTCTTTCTTGTGTCTTTGCAGGGTTTCATCTCAGTGGTACAGTAACTGAACCTGCCACGTCATCAGAGCCAGAGGTCACCCACAAGGTGGCCATCAGCTTCGACCGATGCAAGATCACCTCCGTCACCTGTGGTTGTGGGAACAGAGATATCTTCTACTGCGCCCACGTGGTGGCACTCTCTCTTTACCGCATTCGCAAGCCAGAACAGGTAATAACCACAACAGACAAAATCTAGGTCTCTGAAGATGCTCACAGATGGTATACACATAATTAAGTCAATATGTTTGATTTAGATTGTAGTTCTTAAAACAGGGGGCACAAAATACAATTCTTTCTTTTTCATTTGTGTGCATTATAAGAACCAGTGTCCCACCTGAGACCTTTCCAGCTTACCACAATGAAGAGTATATAGTTGACATATCATACACCTACATTTCCAGATGTATAATAAGTATTCAGATCCTTTACTTAAGTAAAAGTCCTAATGAAAATGTGAAAATGTTTTTAGATTAATATCACTTCTGCACAAACGCACATGTTGCATTTTATGGGAACACTTTATTTGAAGGGTTGTGTATTAAACTGTCATTACACTGTCATAACCATGTCATAACACCTATCATGACCATGAAGTATTAATGTTTTTGATGATGTCACTTGAGTAAATGTACTTAGTCACGTTCCACCACTGAACATTTCTGTTTCTGTGCGTGATCCAGGTGAAGCTCCGGTTGCCCATCTCAGAGACGCTGTTCCAGATGAACAGAGATCAGCTGCAGAAGCTGGTGCAGTATCTGATCACAGCCCACCACACCGAGGTGCTGCCCACCGCTCAGAAACTGGCCGACGAGATCCTGTCCTCCAACTCTGAGATCAACCAGGTCCACGGTGAGAGAACAACCTTGATTGTGTGATTTTTCACGAACTTTCATCCACCAAATCCATCTAGAAACCATTTTTAATGTCATAAATGCACAGCAGTCAATAGGAAAGCTATTGTTAGAGAGTGAGCTTGGTTTAGGCACTGTCCGTCCTTCTGCAGTGATATCTTCACAGCAACAGGCCGGACTTAAAAGCTTCCAGACTTAAAACATGCCGAATGCTAGCCCACAGGCTGTCATACGCCAGAGCCCTGATTACTCCGCCGAAGCTTCAAATGGTTCGTTTGATTTCTTAGTTCCCACTCTCCTGCGACTGCCTCCTTCCAGTGGCAGGAGCATGTTGAAGAAAGCAGAAAAAAAAGCGAGATGAATGGTGAAATGGACACAAGAGAAGGTGTGTGGAAAGGAAAGGGACACTGAGAGGAAGAGACGGGAGAAATGGCACTTGGGGGAAATGTGAATGAGGAGACGGGAAGGAGAGGAAAGATCAAAAGGACCGGAGAAAAAGTACCACAACAGACCTGCTTCGGAGAGAACGACAAACTAGACACATCCTCTCACCAAAGAAAAACTCTTTATCTGTTTTCTCTATTTCATCCTCCTCGCCAAATGTTGACATTCTCCGGCTCTCCTGTCCAGGAAGCCCCGCGCTGAGTTTCCTGTCTGTGTTTGACAAGGGGGATCATGGGGGTTGAAGTTCAGTCGATCCAGGAGCGAGGGCTTTCTTTGATGGAGGAATGTTGCTGTTTGCCGTTGCGTCCTCCCAGCCAGTTGGAAACACATCTCTGGGCTTTCCTCAGCTCGCTTCCTGCTAGATCAAAGAAGCTTCCCCCTTCTGAGCATATCTACATTTCCCCGTAGTATTACTCCGACACACACACACACACACACACACACACACACACACACACACACACACACACACACCCAGCGCTGGAGAGAAGAAAAATAAAGTTGGTCTTAACATTCCCTCAGTGCACGATTAGCCTAAATCGAGCAGCTTTTTCTTAAGTGTCATGGATGTGCGCTATAAGTTACATGTAAAACAAATAGGTAGGAGATCAGTGACTATCAGTGCAACGATTCAGCAGAGATTTAGATGAATTCAGATTTTTTTAGTTTAGGTTTTAGGACTGGATTACTACCTCTTTATGAGGTCTGAGGAAATCTGGAACGAATGTGAGGATCGAGCAAAGGAAACATTGTTCAGGGTTCGTACGAGTGCTGGAAATCCTTGAAAACACTTAAATTTTTGGACCAATTTTAGCAATTGCGCATGCAAAAATGAGTACTGAAGTCCAAATAGTGAGCTGGAGTAATAGATTGTTTATTACACAGGGTGAAATCCTTTTTAAAATATGATTTACTGTATGGTTGAAGGGAGTTGTTTCCCCACGCCCACTCCTCCCCAGACTCACGGCTCAGGCTCATCTGAGGCAGGAATGTTGCAGCAGCGCAAAAAACAAGCGCAATATCTAAATTGACGATGACAAGAGACGAGGAGTCCTCGTATTCGTATTCCATTAACTGTTTTGATTATCAATTAATCGATTTGAGTCATTTTTTAAGAATTTGAATATTTTCTGGTTTATTTACCTCTTTATGACCATAAACTGAATATCTTCAGGTAGAACAGAACATTTGAGGAGGATGTGTTTTTGATGTGTGCCCTCCGACGGAACAGTGAGTGACAACAGACAACGATCATAGCCAGCAGAATTTCTAATATTTTCTTAGATGTAGTTTACTAGATTACTAGTTTTAGGTTAGTCTACCACTCACATTTTGGTGAAAGCCATCAAAAGAAAGACCGGAGTGACTGAGTGAATACACAGACTTGACTCTGTTTACATCAGCTTTGATGTGGAGGGAGTGATGTTAATGTTAGGGTGAAACTGTGCTTCTAGGTTCCATTTTGGTCAGTTTTTCTTTTTTGTCCGTTTCTGCAGCATCATTGCAGCCTTGTATGTGTGTGTGCCTGTCATTTAATCCGTACGTGTGTGTGTGTGTGTGTGTATGTGTGTGTATTCCCAGGTGCTCCGGACCCGACTGCAGGCGCCAGCATTGACGATGACAACTGCTGGCATCTGGACGAGGATCAAGTCAGGGAGCAGGTCAAACAGTTCCTGTCGCAGGGGGGATACTACGGCTCTGGGAAGCAACTCAACTCCATGTTCGCTAAGGTATCCATCACAGTTTCTACTGGAATTTATTTATTGATGAATATTATCACTATCATCTTCAAGACAAGGATAAGTAAGATAAATGTTGTATTTGTCATCTCTAAATCTCAATATTTTGCTCGGCAGCAACCAAACCAAACACACCAATTAGTAATTACACTTCAATATGTTATTTTGTTTCTATGATAACCTGAAACTCATATTAGTCATTTAGTCATTAGAATAATGTTTTGAGGAGATTCTTTGTTAAGTTTCTTGTGGCAAACTTAAGTTGTATATGCGTCCCGCTCAGTAAAAATTAAAGCTACCAGATTTGAAGAGATATTTTAAAGGGAGACTCCAAGGATTTATTACACCTCCATAAATAGACATTAACGTCAAAATTAAAGCCACAGATGAGATGTCCTGAGTTTTAACCCCTAGTATGATTCAAAATCACTCAATCTGCATTTCAAATTATGCATTACACCCTTGGTACCCTGATAAATTATCATATTGGACCTGTATCCTGCCGTGCGAGTAATTTGAGGTGGCAGCAAATCAGCTCCAGACTCCCTTTTGTGAGTTGTTGAGTTTGTGGAAACTTTACACACTTTCTGAAAAAATGTCGATTACATATACTTAATTATTTGGCCTCTCTTGTAAATTCGGCAAATGTTATACATGACGTTAATTCTTTCTTTGTATAAAAGTGTCACTTTGTCCTGGTGTGTTGCAGCACCAGCAGGTAGCCTTCTCTGTGACTAGATTAATTATCTGCCTTGTTAGCAGCAGATTAGTTGCACCAATGAACACAGCACACCGCATCACACACAGTGTATTTCTTACTGTATATCATTTCACACCAACATGTTTATGCTTTCATTTTTTTTACGCAGTTCTGTTGAATAACCTAACTTTTCAGTAATTCAATCAGTAATTGGAGGTGTATCTTTTTCAGGCTCCTCGCTTGCTCGCTCTCAAAATTTAAACAACAACCTGTATTTGTTATCTAAAAGCAAATATCTGTATCAGTTAGGGCTACAACTAATTCATTTTTATTTTCAATCAATGTGTTGATTATTTTCTTGATT
>JAJHUR010109625.1:0-15551 GCA_027495735.1 Lutjanus campechanus | reverse complement strand
TATAAATGCAAAATAGAAAAATGTGAAATGCAAATAATAACAATAAATTAAGGGATAAAAAGAAGCTTGGGTTACTTAGATATGTTGGTAGCTGCCACGCCTTCTACAAAGGAAATAAATGGCTGCCAGGTGACACACCATTAAAGGGTCTATTTTTTCATAACCTCTCTTAACCATTGGCTATAAATTGGAGGGAGAGCATTCTTCCATTTGAACAAAATAAGCCTCCAGGCCAACAGAGAGCAAAAGACCATCATGTTTATAATGCGCCCAGGCAGAGGAGCATCCACTGGAGCCACACCAAACACTGAAATCAGTGGGGATGGGTCCACTGTTTGTCCATATCCTAGAGATTTCCAACATATGTTGCAATGCGGCGGGACCTTGCCTGCATTGATCACGTGTAGGGTCGATATCTGTCTTAATCTTAAATAATCTGTCTTTGGTCCAATGAAGATGATGCACTCTTTTAAACAGAGCCACGGTGAGCCTAAGGAGTAAATTCTCTGTCTAATTTTTTGCCAGTTTGCTTCTGGAATCGTTTCATCTCAGTCCGTTTCCCTTTTGTTTTGAAGATCCAGACTGTTCACGACATATGTGCTTCTAAATTGTTTTGTGTTAACTTAACATTTAAAAATTGTGTCTAGCAGAGTTACAGGAGGACAGAGCAGGAAGCCACAAAACCTCTAACCTGTAAATACCTGTAGAAATGGAATTTATGAAGATTAAATGTCTGTGATAACTGTGCAAAGGAGGCAAACCTGTTTCCAATGTAGCGATCAGATCACACTTGTTCCATTTCTTGACCAGATTTCAAAAGCCTTGTTCATCACTGATGGGGCCAACATATGATTTCTTGTTACCCCCACAGCATGAGGAAAATCAGTGAGATCAAAAGGACCATCTAAACTGGTTCTACGTTTTAAAGTTAATCAATAACAACTGGATTAGAGGTGAAAGTTGAGACAGGCCTATCAAATGGCAATTTGGAACATGGTAAAGCTACTGGGGAGGATGGATGTCCTCTCCAACACCGTCCATTTGGGGCTTTTGACATCAGTGACATCATTCCTCATGCAATACAGCAATCTGAGGTATGGCACCTTGAAATTGTATGTTCTACCACAGGGCTGCCTGAGGCCTCTGCATGTTTTTCAGACCTTTTTTTATTATTAAAGTTTTGTTGTTAACTCTCAAAAAATATGGATACATTAATCAAATAAAAGGATGTCTGCATAGTGTTTAAGTGTCCTCTCTGTGCAATTTCATCATAGTCAGTCTCTTTTCAAATTTTAATTACTTTTTAGAGAATTTGCTTTAATTTCCACCCACATAAATGAACTTCTAACAGATTCTTGACAGAAAGTCTGTGAAGGACCAATGAATGTAATCTTTTTTGTAATAATAGTTCAGGTAAAGGCAGACAAAGCTGTTTCTAAGTGTCACTTTAAAGGAAAATACTGAAGTAGAAAAAAAAATGACGAGGAATTAAATTTGAATTAAAGCCTTGGTAACCACTTTGTGTTGAGAAATGTTGTTCTTAAACTGTTGGACTATTTGCCCATGTGGTTTTTCACAAACGTTCAGGAATTTAGGGATTTCACAATCTACAGATATCTGCAGAACCGCATTAAAAGCTGGCATGATTACATGAAAGATGTTGGTAACTCTGCTTAGGAGAACCATTGTCAGTAAACACAGTTTTAGACTCTACCATGCAAAGAGAAAGACATATATCAACAACATCCAGAAACACTGCAGACTTCTCTGGACCCGAGCTCATCTGAGATGGACTGACGCAAAGTGGAAAAGTATCATGGACGTTGTGTCCTCCGGGCTAAAGAGGAAAAGGACCATCTAGATTATTAACAGCGGTAACTTCAAAAGACAGCAGCTGTGATGGTATGGGAGCATGTTAGTGCCTATGGCATCATGGGTAACTGTCACATCTGTGAAGGTCCCATTAATGCTTAAAGGTACCTACAGGTTTTGGAGCAACATATGCTGCCATCCAGACAACATCTTTTTCAGAGATGCTCCTGCTTATTTGAGCGAGACAATGCTAAGACACATTGTGCACATGTTCCAACAGTGTGTCTTCGTAGTAAAAGAGTTCAGGTACTAGACTGACCTGCCTGCAGTCCAGACCTGTCTCCCATTGAACATGTGAGGTGCATTATGAAAAGATGAGGTCCTAAAAGAAGAACAGAGAGTAACTCCACAGACTGTATCCTCACTGTTTTAGTATTCAGTAATGCTATTCAGGTAATGATTTTGTCTTTCAAAAATGGGTGTGAAGTGTTCTGAAAATTAAGTTCCCACTTCTTTCTTGGGTTCATCTAGGGCACAATGTCACATCTCCCTGTTTCCCAAATGAGACAGACGTGTATGATTCCTAATGACAGCAGGCGCGAAGTCCTCATCAGTATGCAGGAGTTGCTGTCACTCTGATAGCAGAAATCCAAGCTTTCTTACAGATGTTAAAGGTTCAGTATTTTTATTGTACATTATATGACTGTTATGTGAAAGTAAAGTATTAATGGGTTGACTTTTAAAATGGACCATCTTGTGAAGACTGGACCGTAGATTTAAACATAAGTAGCTCTATTCGTCAACCACATTAGGAAAAACAGTCTGGATTGTGCAGGAGCAGCTTTCACCCTGATAACACCTGCCAGATTTAGCTGACCTGTTGATAGTTGGAGGTCCCTCTCCCAATGGTTATTCATTTCATATTCTTGTTTTATGCCTGAGATCTTAAGACCAGGTGTGGCATAGTATAAAGCTGTCCATCCTTTGAGGCAACTAAAAACGGCAGTATCCTGCATGGGCATCTGTTGTACCATCCATACAAGAAAGCAAGACATCACATGTCCTACACCGATTATCTTTTCTCACCAGTTGACCCAATCGTCAGCATATTTCTTCCTTAGCATACACTTAACCAGAGGTGTGGAAATTGTCAGTGTAGGTGGAAGTTACAAGGTCCGATTGTTCAGATCCCCCTTCCTGGGAAAAACGGTGTGAATTAATTTATTTTTACTGCGGCTGGAGGGCCACGTGGCACCCTATTTCGCTTTACTTTAGATGTTCTTCAGGACACAAGGCTGATTTTTAAGTCATCCAACAGCCTGACAAACATAACACATATAGCCCCAAATTTAGGACTTAAAAATGTCCAACCCAGGCTCTGCTGTCTTTATTACTACCTCCACTGAGAAGATTATGTTTTTGGTGCTGTTTGATTCAGCTGGATTACAGGAAAAGCTACTGTCCTTATTTTCATGAAATTAGTGCAAAGGTTTAGCATGAGCCAGGGAAGTAAACTTGAACTGAACTGTGGAGTGGATCTAAATCACAGGCAGGATACAATAATTATTTTTTCCCTTTTGTGCTTTTGTAGTTAGAAAATGCAGCTGAATTCAGCCCAGATCATCTGAAACAAACAAGTCAGTCGAGTCTGATGTCTAACTTTTACCTGTCACAGTGTGGGCATAAGTCATCTTAGCATGAGCCACCTGATGTTTGTTGTATCTTCTGCATTAATGAATCAACAGCCTTGCCTCCTCCCACAGAGCAAAACATATTGAATGAGCAGTTTTGTACTGTGGTCTGTTAATTGTTAATTGATGCTGTTGCAGCTCCAGCACACATGGTCACTTAGAGCACATTTTCAGCAATTTGTTTCCATCCAAAGCAAGCAAAGAATTGATTTTTCTTGCATGCATTTATTAATGTATCAGAACTTAAAATGACAAAGAAAAGCACTGTGTTTTTGTAAAGGCAGTTTTTATATTGTCCTGGTCAGACTGTATATAATATTGATCAGTATGAGCAAAGAAATGTGTGGAGAGACACAGTAGGTAGAAAGATTGTTAATATATGTACACATTCATCCAGCTATCCTTCTGTCTATCTATCCATTCTCTGCCCACACAGCCTTCTCACTGCCCTTGTGTCATTTTATGAACTGAATAAACCCAATTTTCTCTCTATAATTGAAATCTGCTCGGTTTGACTTCTCTCCCTTTCTGCCCTGTTGGCTCTTTATTCTGTCTTCTCCCTATTTTCTCTGCTGTCCTACTTGGTAAATCACTTCTCAGTGCATCTTTTCTTCATCATTTAAACTCCTCTGACCATCCCCACCACTCACCACACTCTTATCATCCTATTTGCAAATTTGATCCTTTTATCCCTTCCGGTTTATTTCTCTTTTCCTGCTCATTCTGATTTTGAGACCTTTCAGCTGGTTTCTCTAAAGTTAAATTTATTTTCTTTGTATTATCCTCTTCCTCCACTTTCCTTATTTCCGTCTGCATCCCTCCTCTGCCTCTCTTTCTTTCTCACGAGGAAAGATCATGTTTATTTCAGAGCTTATTCCATTTCCTGGATCTCTTACCAACGTACTAATGGAGGCTGAATTTGTGATGTGTTTGTGAAAACTCTGCAGCTCTTTATGTGCATGATGATTTCATCTCCATTGCAGCAAAACAAACCAAAGGTTATCACCTCAATCTTGGGAAATTGCCTTCACTTTCGTAGATTTCAAAATAAGTGTGAAGCAGAAATTACACAAAAAAGTAAGTAAGCATTTATGTTGGCTGAATAGGTTTGGGCCCCCATGGCATTTACATTTTTATGTACAATTATGTAAATCAATGCAGTTCCTAGTAGAGAGCAGTTTAAGAAGTGAGGATTACAATGCTGTACAGAAAATATCTCTTAATAAATGTCTCATTGGGGGATGTCTGTACATGTTCCTATGGGACAGCTTATCATATTCATTTAAAAGCAGAAATGGACAGTTTCTCAGAATTTGCTGAGTTGTATCTCAGACAGTCGTCTCTTCATTTCACTGCCCCGTTTCGCAGCCCAAAGCCAATTAACTCATTTTTGCCATGCCAAATTGAGATGTTAAAAGTCACAATACTGTCAATGGGGCTTTTGTTAATAAACTCTGAAATGTCTTTACTTGCCACAGTGCGACTCAGCCCTCCTGGGGAGAAGTCAAATGATGCGTGGCCTTTTTAATTTGTGAACCCTATTAGGCTTTTGTCAGTGAGAGAAAGGCAAAGAGGCGCCGCTTGGTAACTGCTCGCTGCATTTGTTAGAGAATAAAAGTTGTTGGCTTTCAATAAAAAAGAATCATTTGCAGGTAAAAAAGGGGTCCAATGTTGACCTTTTGTTGCTGATTTAAATAAAGAAAGTGAACTGAATCATACTGCTGCCAGCACACAATAATGTATATTTCTCGACTTCTCTTTATCTCAAAAAAAAAAAGAATCAGGTTGTTGAATACGGGCTAATTGATCCTTGGAGAGAAGGGGAACTGCATCAGTGACAGACTGTGAAAGATCAACTCAGGGAGAAAAAATCGGGTCCTCATTACACCTCGAAAGGCAAACAAACTTTTGAACATGCAATTCAGAACTAATCTGGATCTTAATGAGATCTAGTTCTGTCTCGTAGAATTCCTCTTGATCTCAACAAGAACTAGTCAAGTTTTGTGAAACTCATCTCTAAAAGAGTTCCCGAATTCTTGTTTGAAGTTAAAGTTTAAAAAAACAAAAAACAAAACTAGTTCTGTCTTCCAATACTCTTCAGATCTCAATGAGAACTAGTCCTGCTTTCATGAACTTGTTTGGTTCCCGTCTTCTTTTTCTGTCTTTTTTAATCTGGGTCTCCACAGCAACAATACTTATCTTCAGGAACTCTTCTGGATCTAGACAGGGTCTTCTCTGGCCTGTAGGAACTCATTTGGACCTTGACAAGAATATGTCTTCTCTAACTCCTCTGGCTCTCATACAGGAACTAGATCTATCATCTGGAACTCATCTGGGTCTTGACAGAACTTGGATTTAGGATCTGAATCTTGATGGGAACCTTTCTTGTCACCTGTAATTCATCTTGACCTCAAGGGGAACTAGTTACTCATTCCGAAACACAAAAACCACGCGCTAAACCAAATCCTCTGGATCTCATTGGGAACTAGCGCATCATGAAGAACTCATCTAGATCTGTACAGTAAATAGTCCTCTCTTCTGTACCTTGACCAGAACCTGTCCTGTCTACCAGAAACCATCTGGATCTCGATGACAACTAGGTATTTCTACTGGAACTCAACTGGAACTCATCCAGGTCTTGATGCAAACTGGTCTTTTCCTCTGGAACTTATCTGCATCCTCAAGAGAAGTAGTCCTGACTTCTGTAACTTTTCTGGATCTCAATGATAACTTGTATTCTGGAACCCACCTTAATCTTGATGAAAACTAGTCCATTTGTAAAAACTCATCAGGATTTTAATTAGAAACTAGCCCTGCTTTTTGAAACTCATCTGTAGTTACAAAGTAAGTTTCTTTTGGAAGCTATTTGGATCTCCCTGGAAACCCTCTGGAACCCAACTGGATCTTGCTAAAATCTAGTCCTGCGCTTTGAAACCAAACTGGATTTCAATAGACCCTTTGGCCCGACCGAAGCCAAGGCTGGTGGGTTCCAAACACAACCCTTTATTTCATTTGGGGTGGGTTGTATACAGTGCATATATTTCACATATTTCACTACTCTGATTGTTTGCAGGTCTAGGCATCGCAAGGCCTTAGTCTCCCCAAACTCAGATTAAACTGTTTTACATCAAAAGTTTCATTGCTGTGATTGGTTGTAGGTCACATTTCGTCGCTCTGATTGGTTCTTGGTTTCGCTTGCCATTTCAAAGCTCTCAAACTCTAGAAACAACCTCCTGGTGAAATTCATGGGAGATCATAGAACAAAAGTTTAGACAGTGCTCTCTACCACTATCATTAAAACACTAAATAATGTAATATCATTTAGATGATTGTGTTTACCCCTTGTTGAGCTCCAAATCAATACTGAGGAGTGTTAAAGCTGTTCTGGAGGCCTGCAGGGGACCAGTTAATTTAGTATAGCCAACTTAACTTAACTTTTTTTTTGAAAGAAATTAAATAAGTGTAGCTTATTAAACCATTAAACTCCAATTTCAGATATCTAAATTTACTGTACTAACTTCCAGCTACAATATATGCAGGTTATGATCTTTAATCATAATAAGCAAAATGAGGCTGCAGCAATATTTCTAATGTATTGCTGCAGTATTGAAAAATCCTGCATTAGCTTGAAACACTGCTGCCATCAGTGACCTCCTGTATCTTTACTTTTGTATTAACAGCTGTTCGTTTGAACAACTTTAAATAAGAGGCTTCAAGAAGTGTTAATGGTGTTCTAAGTGCATTAAAAAAGTACAATTTTCATTGTGTTTTCTGGGTGTATACCATGTAGCAATTATTATGATTAATTACACTTGGACACAAATGTTCATGAAGATTCTCCACTGTTGGACATCACAGCACTTCACTGTAATTCTGTCAGTGTGTGTGTGTGTGTGTGTGTGTGGTCATGGTACTTAGCTGTAAGTGTAGGATGGGATTATGTGCCTACGGATAATTGGTCCATCATTGACGGGGCTTAAAGGGATGACAGACAGCGGCTGCACTGTCCTCTCTCTTCCATATTTTTCATCCACTCATGAATCATCTTTACCTTCATCCTCCTCGTTTTTATATTTTTCTTAACTTAGTCAGTCCCACCCATTTTCTCTGTCTCACACGTTTTATTTGTATATTTTCCCCTGTTTTTCCACATTTTCACCTGTTTCTATCCCTCCCCCCTCTTTCTTCTCTTGTAATAATTATGTTCTGCCCACCTCTCTCTTCTCATTTGTCTCTTTAATTAACCTCACATTTTATCACTCCATCTCTCTTTACCTTCTCCCACTCATTTCTCCCTCCTCTCTGACATTTACATCTTGTCTTCATATCCTCCCACTGCTTCACCTCTGTCTTCTCTTGTTCTCTCGACATTTCCATTTCTGAGTTTGTCATTTCCATTTCTGAGTTTTCACTCTATCTATCTATCTATCTATCTATCTATCTATCTATCTATCTATCTATCTATCTATCTAGCTATCTACCTACCTACCTACCTACCTACCTAAAGCCATTTATGTCTAAATTTACAAATCAATCTGGATCGTGCTGGAGCAGCTTTCACTCTGATAACACCTGCTGCATTCAGCTGACCTCTTGATGGCTACTGTGTTCATTTTCATATTCTTGTTATATATCAAACTGTCCATCTAAAGGTAATAATGGACCCTGTCCCCTGTCTAAAGTTTATTTATTTATTTATTTTTTGATAGGACATGATTTGTCCCCGTTCTGATGGATAGTATCACACTGGGGACAAATCCTGTCCTACCAATAAAAAAAGAAAGAAAAATTTGATTAAATATCATTATTAAATTAAATTTTAATTTAATACCAACACTCTTTTTTGTGAAAATGTATTACTTAAGGATTTGACATATGTAATTTATGAATTGTTGCGGTTTGCTTTAATATTTTTTAATTTCTAAACTTGCTCTGTGCCAGAAAACAACTTAATCTCAGGGGAGAATTCACAAATTCAATCAATAAAAAAAAATGTGTAAAAACTAAAACTAAAACATTTTCATTTAAAAAAAAAAAAAATTAAAACAGTTTTCTGTCAAATCCATCAGATTATTTACAAAAACATAATTTAATCAGGAATAAAAAGGTTTAACTTCACCCTAAGGACCCCTGTCTCACTTCTTGGTTCAAAGAAGGCGGGAATAGTGCTCAAGCACAAGTAAACTTTATTTATTTATTTATGTTTTTAACAAATTCATTAAATAATATTGCTGTCAGATGTGTCTCAACCATAACATGTCCACTCTGAAGCCCCTCTAAATCAAAGCTTAATAAGAATTGTAGTTTAAAAATGTTTATTTTGATCTCTGTGTAAATTGTGATTCACATAATCATCATTTCTTTGTCTTATGGGAAATAAGGGAGATTCTTATTATGAGCTCACCAAAGTCTCATCTGTTTCTCCTATGCTCCCCTCCCAAAAAAAAGAAAAGCAGGAGGTCTTTTTCTGAGCTCATAGGTGTCTCAGAGGTTTCTCTTGGAGCCACAAGACTTAAATTTAACCACTAGGCCAAATTTAAGATATAATTTATGACAAATTAGTTTTCTTTGAGATCTCGCGGTTATCTCAAGAGCTGATCATTTAAGACAAATTTAAAATCAATGCAGTGAGACGAAGAAAAGAAGATTTTAATCTGGAGCCTCTATCAACAGGGTAACATCACTTGTGAGTGTCTTTTCTGATTTCTCATCTCTGTGGTTAAGGTTCTCAGGAGCCAAATTTAAGAATAAGAAAATGGTCAAAGTTCCATGTTCTTAGATTTAGCTAATTTATGTGTAGGAGATGCATGCTAGACAAATACTTGATGTTATTATGAACTTTCCCTTTCCGCTGGGTATCCACCAGCTCATCTTTCAAACTGAATTTCAGTCTAATGCCACTTCCAACAGAACTCATTTTCTCTCATGGAAGAATTGGCGGTGTGTGAATAAACATGTGGCCCTGTAAACAAGCAGCGAGCTGAAGTAGCTTGTTGTGTCTGTAGAGCTCTTCACTATCGCTCTAATGAGGTCGATTAGTTTCCATGCGTTACTGTGACACAGTGAACCAAACAAAGTCAAAACTGCAATTAGCATCATCATTTGCATCTAATTACCAGAGTTCAGTGAGTGCAGTCAGTAATCTTAGGCAATATCAATAATCCATTAGGATGGTTCATAGACTTAAACAAGTCTTTGTGTCACTAGTTGTTGGGGTGGACTTACAAGTCGTCCACGCAAACTAGAAAAGATATGCTTTGTTATATGTGTTTTCTAATTTAGTTCTCTAATCTGAAGCTTCTATCTGCAGGATAACACCATTGTTCAGTGTGTTTTCTGATCTGTAATCTCTCTGGTTAAAGGTTGGTTTGGTATAGGCTCAAACATTACTTGGATAAAGTCGGGGAAACATTGCAGTTGTGGTTTAAAGAACCCAATGTTTACATTTTGTTACGAAACAGAATATGAACAGCAGTCTCTTATTTAGCCCTTTGCTAACTTGGGGTAAAAAGATTTAATCATGCTGCTTGACTGGACCAAATGGATCAAATTCTGATACTGAAGCGAATCAATTTGTGGGGGTTGTGATGCTCAAAAGATGTATCCACCAGCCCGAACTGAGAAACTTCATATATTGGTTTTCAGCACAAACTCAGTTACAATAATAAATAGGCAGTATGTGTGCCAGGTTTGTGATTTTTTCTTCAGTCAACAGTAACTAGACTTCGTTTTGGTCATTCAAAGTTGCACAGATTGATTCTGATTCTGATTCTAATCCTTAGGTTGTCCTTCCATCCCTCAGTAGTAGAAGGCAACAGTATCATCACATCATTCTGTTTAAGGAATGACAGGTTGTGTTCTTGCATTAAATATTTTCCCGACGATCTCTGAGAAAAGGGAAATCACTTGTGGCATACAGCTAACTCTCAGAGTAGCTAATTCTCTAACAGGAATATTCATTCATGAAAGATACCATGGGGGGAGGAATGATGTGGCTTAGTGAAGCATTGAATTGTAGTAAATTTGACATATTTTAATTATTTAGGATTAGCTTAATAACTCTGGAAGGTTTAAAATACTGACCATGTAATCGCTGGCTGGGGACCTTTGCTGCATGCCATTCCCCGTTTCTCTCTCTTTCTCTCATCTCCCCTTTTTTACTCTTTAACAAAGACATAAAGTGCTGGAAAAAGACTTGAAAAATGGCCACAGAAATGCCTCGATCCAGGTCACCCTGCTGCAGGCCATTTTAGTCTCCATGTTAGGTGGAGGCAAAACAAAGGAAAAACTGAAGGCAACAGGAATCACCTCAGAGAAGCAGGCAGCATAACCAAGAGAAAATGTCATCTTAAAGTTCTGTTGGGAGCTAAAATCAAAGTACTAATGGCTGAAAATTGAAGTTTTATCTCATACTAGCTCCCGCAAATACAACTATGGTTAAATACAATAAGACAAAAGGTGTGGACTGAGGCCTTCATCACACTTCTGTGTGTGGTGCATATTTCATATCAGGTCAGGTGCCCCGGGCCGCGACAAAATAAACAAAATGAACTTTTATTTTGTTGGCTAACATTAGCTAAAAAGTTAACAACATGTTACACTGTTTGCAAGCTAACGTTACTTGGTGAGCAAATATTAAATTGTTTGTGAGCTACCATTACCTAAAAAGTGAGCAAACATGACATTGTTTGCTAGTTAGCTAAAAAGTTAACATGTTACATTGTTTGCTTGCTAGTTAAAACTTTAACAAAACTCAGGCTACACCGTTTGGTAGCTAGCTAGACATTTAACAACAAATTACATTGTTGTAACACACAAGCTCAAATGTTAAGATGTTACATTATTTGCTAGGTAACTAAAAAGTTATCCTAGCCTCACGTTGGCTCGGCAGATGCCAGAATTATGGGAGCAACTTGATTTATTTTGCTCAGCCCATCTGAAGGATGCAGCTGTTTTAAAAATTAAAGTTCTGGTGCAACAGGATTAAATTGAATGAAGTTTCAATCTATCAAGTTGATTTAATTAATTTAAAATGAATCCTTGTTGTTACAACTCAGTCATAATGTTAATCAACAGAATATTGGTCCATACGGCGAACACTGGAATGGGGAAACAGATTAAATATTTTGCTTCTGGTTTCAGCTTTAAGTCGACTCATCAGCTCTCACAGCGACGTGTGTAAACACACATATTCAGACGGATCAGTGATGAAAGGGTCACTTCAAACACACACGAGTCAGAGCGGCTGCCTGCGGGGACGTCCCACCACCTGAACACCCTCTGTCCCGTCGTTCTCACCTCTCCTTTCATGTGCGTTCCTTCTCTTCTTTTCATTCCTCCGTCTCGTCTCCCTTACCGACTTTTTCTTCCTGCACTCTGCCTCCCTCTGCGTCTCCCTCTCTGGCTCTGCGATTTGACGGCTCCTTGTGTAATAGAAGATGACAGGGAGGGCACGGAGGGAGGCAGGAGAAAGAGATGCAGCAGTTGTAAATGTGAGTCAGATGAAGAGAGAGAGCGAGATGGGGAGGATAAAAAGAAAGAAACAGAGAGGCAGAGAGAGGTAGAAACACAATGAGGCGGAGAGGAAGAGAGAGAGAAAGCAGCAACACAGTGACATTTTTCATGGTAGAATATGAGGCCTTCAGGGGCCGTTAATCCACCGCAGAGCGCAGAGACAGATTCATGGACGCTACGAGGAGGCTGGCACAGTGCTGTGTGTGTGTGAGAATGAACAGTCTGATGAAACAGAAGCAAACATGGCAGTTGTATTCTGTCTCTCCTCTGGAAGGAAGACAGCTACTCAAGCAAACACCAAATGCCAGCACACACACACGCGCTGGATGTTGTGTGTCATTGTCGTGCAGTCAGGCTTCACTCTCTTCACGCGGGGAGGCTGAAAGAAAAGGAAGATGTGGAGCAGAAACGGGTGAAGAATCCTCCAGTATCAGGGGACAAATTTGTGTCTATTTTTATTTGTGTTTTCTGTTGGCAGGAATTGAGTGGATCGCTGGGAGTCAGCGGGGATCACAGCGCCGTCTAAATATGAACCACAGCTGCTCTAATATCCCTCCATTGTGCATTTTCTCTGCCTTCGGTTCGTCCTACATTAGCGCATTAGACTGACACTGGCATTTGACAGCGGCTTTGTAACCCTTCATATGAATTGTGATGCAATTTGTGGCAATTTAAAGATCATAAAACCGGAGGGGAAACTATTGTAAGTCACTACCACGTAAAACTGCACGATTTGCAACTTTAATAACAGCAGAATTTTATGGGAGAAAAATGTTTCATGTGAGATTAAAGGAGGCGTTTGAGATCAGAGGCCCTGCTTGCACAATGTCATGTCACGTACGTATGTTTTATGAGCTGCACGTTTGTTTACTTACTGTCACTGCTACAGTAACAATACAACAGTAACAAGTGATTTTTATTTCTGAAGTTATTTGTAGAAGGGTCACTGTAGGCAACTGGACCTGGTTGGGTTCTTGAAGACGTTCAAGATGCTTCTTCATCCTCTGTGTCATAGACCTCCTAAAGAAGAACTGGACCGACCATCCCTCAACAATCTATCTGCCACATACACTGCGGTCCACAGATCGCTCCCCAGGCAGATTAACACCCACCTACACTCATGTGACTCACATAATGTGACTCGCATGATGGCAGCGTGAGTCAGCGGCTCACAGGTGACCTTCACGACTCTCATTTCACTCAGGTGACCCCAACGGTTCAGTCGATGGAGGGGCGGGTACATGAGTCAATTCCCACTCGAGGTGTCAACAACCCCTCAGAGGTTAAATACCTGGAACTCCTCAGCAGTCAGCTGGTCACGGTTCAAACAACGGGCGAGCAAAGGGGAGCTCGGCTCTCCTGAAAAGGACGTAAGCTCCCCTGAAAGTCTACGTTTGGACATTTGGGTGATGACATAATGATCCTGACATTATAATTACTGATTATTTATCTTCGCCAGCTAACAGGATGATGTGTGGTCTGACAGTTCAGAAGCAGAAAAATGTTGCCTGTGTGCCCCTGCTGATTTCGTTTCTTGTTTTTTGTTCTTGATTTTTGAAACGTTAGTTGTATATTCTTGTGTTTTAGCCTGTTATTGACAGTTTTAACTGTCTGCAGTAACAGTAAAATGGTTTTTGCAGTAACCCTGAAATTCCTACGTGTATGAGATAATTAAAATCTAAGAATTGTAGTCCAGTCTTCTGCAAACAGAGACTTTTTGAATGCAGACCGAAGCCTGACCTATAAAAGACTTCAAACCACATACAAAAGAAATGTAATGTGATTACTTTCAGTTGTACTTTTATTTGAGACATGGTGAGCTAATATGACTTATTTTTTCAGCATTTCAACTGCCTCCAACCACTGTAACAGTGGGAAACATAGCACCCTAGCACCATAGTGATCAAAGAAAGTTTTTATATCACGTCGACACTTCTGTCCATATTCACACACGCAGTGTTTCTCCGCTGTGATCTCACTTTGTTTCAGTCAGCTGGCCGTTATCACACTCAAGAGTGAACGATGCTGACGATCATTATTGGAAAGCTGGTTCATTTAGTTCATCTTTCACTAAAAAATATGAAAACTTTAAAGAACGTGTCACGACAAGACAGGGTTCTCAGGTTTGGACCCAAATGCAGACAGACAATGGAGCAGTTCAATGAAAATTTAATGAAGCAAAGTATCAACAAAAACTCACTCCGAAGAGGAAACACAAAATCACTCGTAGGAAAAGTATCAACTGAAAATCTCTTACTTAGGAAAAGTAACAACAAAAAATCACTCGAATGAGGAAAACTATGAGAAGCTTGAACAAAGTAACAAAGAAAATACAAAACCTGATCATGGACGGGAAACATGGAAGACTGGTACTGGCTCATGGACGAAACAAGTAACAAGTGACGAACTGACACAGAGGAAGGGGACACAAAGGCTTAAATACACCAGGGAGAGGGAGGACGATGAGACACAGGTGAGGGCAATCAGGACAGGTGAAAATAATCAGTGATCAACCAAGGGCGGGAAAACAGACAAAGACAGGAAGTAAAGACAAGACACATGAAGGAGGACCAAGACTACAAAATAAAACAGGAAGTGACTAGAAAAACTCTAAACCATGACAGTGAAAGACAGGAATAACAAAGACACACAGGGAAATCAAGATTACAAAATAAAACAGGAAATAACCAACAAAACACAACCATGACAGAATGCCGCTTTTCCGCCAGTACAGCACTGCATATTGTTAATAGTGTTTACTCTTCATTTTGTATATTTAGCATTTTCATCTTCATTCAAACTCAACAGAAACAAAACAAAACTCAACAGAAACATGGAAACACCTTTGACTTAAAGTGTCCTGAGTTCAGGACTTACCATCATAACAAAGACCTGAAAAAGTCTCTTTATTGTTTGAATTTTTGTTTGTGTTATTTGTTTAAAAAATCCCATTTCATACACCTTGGGCTCCTTAGTGAATCTAATTTTTATACATCTTTGGGTAATAAATTCAATTAAAAATACTCATTTAAATAATAAGCTAATCCCACTTTATATAAAAACAAGTTGTTGGAAAATGTGTCTTAAACTTGGTTCTGAGACTTTTATGTCTCTATTTCTGGAGCAACATCACTCTGCCACTGATCTGATGGTTTCATTATGAACAGAAAACTGAATACTGAAATGCAAAGCAATAACAAGTAAATAAACCATTTTAATTAAATGCTCCCCTGCCAGTAGATTTGCAGCATTTAATTTTGCAACAAAAAATAATGTTTAATGTGGTTAAAGAAGCAGCGTCACTCATTTATAAATAAGTGCAGATTCATAAGTGAGGTTTTTCTTGTATCTGTTGCTTTATATTGTATGAAAACCTTCTTCTTCAGGTAATTAAATTCCTGCATCCACCTGAAGGCAGCAGGTCACACATGTCGACACCCCTGCAGTCAGAGTGTAGCGCAGATACTCATGGACGCCCACTGTGTTTACCTTCATTAAATCCCCCGCTGCAGAATAACCACACACACACCTCGA